>JBAIZL010000004.1:192343617-192388617 GCA_036971475.1 Prosapia bicincta | reverse complement strand
TGATCGTATTGTTGTGTTTGGTGCTAGCTTAGCTTGAACTTGTTAAAACTCTAGGCCTACTATTCCAATCTTCTATAGCCTATTCTATTCCAGCCTTCTATAAGTTCACACTCTCCTTATATATATATATATAATATATATATATATATATATATATATATATATATATATATATATATATATATATATATATATATATATATATATATATATATATGTAGAATATCAAATAGGTTTTCCTGTTAGAATTATTTTCAAGATTAAATAATATACACTAATTACAGGAATAATTTATTGAATAATACACTCAAAGCTTTTCGTTGGTTGACATTACCAGCATCCTCAGGAATTACAATACTAAGAATGACAAAAGAACTGTCTAACAAATATGAAGTTACTAGATCATAGTAACTTCATATTTGTTAGACAGTTCTTTTGTCATTATTAGTAATTCCTGAGGATGTTGGTAATGTCAACCAACGAAAAGCTTTGAGTGTATTATTCAATAAATTATTCCTGTAATTAGTGTATATTATTTAATCTTGAAAATATAAATATATATATATATATAATTAATAAATTAAAAATATTTCAAAAACAAGAATAATTTTATTGCATATATTATTCAAAGCTTTTCGCCGATAAAACAGTACCAGCATCTTCAGGAAAATAATTATCTAACAAAATATATTATATGAAATATATATATTATAACTTGAACTTTTGTTATACTTAAATTTATAATAAAATTTATTTACCTTACCTATTTAATGTCCCATCTTCAGGTTTATAAAGAATTAACAATCTTATAAATGTTTAAACATCACTTGCATTTATTCTCTTCAATTAACTCTACACATTATTATAATATTACATTAATATTTTGCAGTGACAGGATTGATGTCTTAACTAATATTACAATGATAAAAGGTGGACTTCTGAGGCTATAGATTTCTAATAAAATAAAATAACAGAAAAAAACAGTATTAAAATTTTATTCTTGCTCTCGGGTCGCTATTACGGGAACTTTGCTTTTTAAATTAGAAATGGTGAAACTAGAATAATTTTTATAAATTTTGATGAAATTAAAATTGTTTTGAACTTTACTAAAATTTAGATGTCTGTTGGCTACATTTATATTCAATTAATACTTACTGTTCTGAAGAGCTCCTGGAATCTTGGCCCTTGTTCACTTCAGCGCTTACACTTGACACAATAAAACTTAATTCTTAATATTTTCAAAAAAAAAAACTTTTACATCGCACTTTTTAAATTTTACTTATAAAAAAACTACTTAATTTAGCCAATCTCTCCCTTTACAACACTTCCATCCTGGGCCCCACCAATCCGCCTGCCTTCCTCTGAGACTCTCCTCAAACTTCCTCCTAACTTCCCCGATCAATTATTTTTGATTGAAAAATCTAACCTTTCCCACTACCACAATACTTTCCTTGTATGTTTCCTACAGTTCTACAATTAGTTTAACCTAACGTTATTTTCCCAGGCTATATCGGCCGCTGGATTTCCCTGTCTTAACAAGCTGTACCTTTCCCTATTGTCTATGGTTGCCGCACTCAACTTATAGCTTTCCTGGAAAAGGATAATGGATGGTACCTGCTTTGTCGGCACTTTACAAAACTAATTGTGTCTTTCTTTGCTAATCCTACAAATAATTATTTTAGCAACTGACTGAATTTACTCTAAAGCCTCGTACTTTATGTTATAATACATAATATGAAATATGTTATAAATATAATATATGTTGCACAAATTTTCAATCGTTTATAAAATACATTTTTATTCATCCAATTTGGTTTAAATACACTTTTTAAACTTGTAGTGGATGGCAATTGATGTTAATAGTGTTTTCATTTATTTATTCATTAATTAAATTAGTTCAAATTCATGTCCAGGTAGGATTTGAACTGAGGAAATACATGTTTAAAATCCAGTACTTCGGCCTTGAGCCGACCTTTCCATAGCTAGAAATTTATTAATTAAAGATATATATGAAATTATGAGAGAAAGGTTCCTTGCAATAGTGAAGCATTAAAAGAGGTGGATAGAAGGAGAAGATATAGGCGACCATCAGCTTCATAAATTAGATATGAAAAAAACGAATAAATATTTATAAACAAAAATAATAGTCCAAGATCGTATACTGTATAGAGAGGGAAATGGAAAATCGCAAGGAATTTCACTTTCTATTTTGCCACTTTATGTTGTGATTGTGATAAGTATATAACGTTCGCTTCGTATGCATCGTCTGGTTTTACACGAGGGACCGGCGGTAAGAATTCGATCTTTCCACGTTATCATGGGCTTTACTTTCATTACACAGCAAAAGTGGAAAGTTGTTATAATAACTTATTATACTTCATACAAACCCTTGGCGGACGTGAGTTTGTTTTTGCTGTTTTTAGTGTTTTCTTAGGACGGCGCATATATGAGCCGATCGGTCTATAGCACGAAAATCTTACTATGTTAAGGGCTTCCCACGTATGAGGCTCTACAGTGTAGCCCCTCAAATCCGAAACCAAATATGATTTTGATGAAAAATTTTTAAGTGTGTAAAATTTAATAAATTATAAAAAGTATAAAGGCAATTAAATTTTGCTCCTTACATAAAATAGGGCTTAGATGTGTAATATATTAGAAATAACACTACATACAAGTAAAACAGAAATGTAATACAAAGGCTTATATCAACAAACTCGTCTTGGCTAGTCATGCTAGACAGATTGCTTATATAGGCTACATATCTTATTGAAAAGATGCTGACATTATAAACAATATTGTATCAGAGACAAAATATGTTTTCAATTGTGTGCCATATACAGTAGGCCAGAATATTTGCAAACTCACTCATCACTTGTGACAGGTTTATATCCTGTGTTGATAAATTCCATTTAGAGTGCATTCTTTGTGATTCTAATGGAATGGAATGGTAGACGAAGGAATGAACAATGCGTCAAGAGTATTTTGACGTCATTGACATTGATAACTGAGAGACCAAAGTCCTACATTAACGTCACACATGTCTGTAGTCAGATACGAATATATCAAACTGTTAAAATAAACCACTTATTTGCTAGAGGAATAAAAGTAACAGGCAAACAGTGTCGCAAATATGAGCCGTCGGTCCACTTCAACTACTCAGAGCATCGCATATGTGAGCCGTCGGTCCACATATAAATTATAAAATAAAAAGAATCTACAATAAAGTTTTTTGTGTCGACCTCAGGAGGAATTGAATAAAAAAATTTTTTCTAAATTACTGGTTTTATATTACTTGCTAAATAATATCACTTGCTAAATATATCACTTGCCCACTTAAATAATTTATTTAGAATTAACGTAATGATTTTATCTTAATGCTTTTTTTTCATGCTTGAAAACAAAGCTCAAAAAGGAGTCAGATGTTTTAAAACGATTGAGAGCCCCAAATTGTTTTTTAATTCAAAATGTAAATTTTTTAGCTTTTATTACGTTTAGTGTTAATTACAGGAAACTGATGAATATTATTCATTTTATGTTAATTTATTTATTTTGGTAATAGCTAAATTTGATTTTGTAGAATTTGTCTCACTAACATCTTGCCAGAGGATCTTCTCTGAAGAAGGGTCATTGTGCAACCCTTTTGTGACTGAAATGTTGCAAAGATCGTTTTTTATACTGTACAGATAGTTTATATTGTGGAGGTCGATAAAAGTATCTTAACCTTAAATTTTATTTTATTTCCGTTATTGATTCTATTTATTTATTTCCAACTATTTTTGTTAAAAAACGTCTTTTAAGCCCATCGTTTGTAGCCTAACAAATCACACTCAATTTTACAAATCCCCACAACCCTCCAAGATCCTTTAAGTTGCGTTTTCATTCTAAGAACGAGACTTTTCGGGTTTTAAAAATACATAGTTATTTTAAATTTTATTCAGGTAAAATCGTGACTTTAATTCTAAATCAATTATTTAAGCGGACGCTCTAGCAAGTAATATAGAAAAACAAATTTTAAAGTCAAAGCCTGCTAAACAATATTGTATCAGAGACAAAATATGTTTTCAATTGTGTGCCATATACAGTAGGCCAGAATATTTGCAAACTCACTCATCACTTGTGACAGGTTTATATCCTGTGTTGATAAATTCCATTTAGAGTGCATTCTTTGTGATTCTAATGGAATGGAATGGTAGACGAAGGAATAAACAATGCGTCAAGAGTATTTTGACGTCATTGACATTGATAACTGAGAGACCAAAGTCCTACATTAACGTCACACATGTCTGTAGTCAGATACGAATATATCAAACTGTTAAAATAAACCACTTATTTGCTAGAGGAATAAAAGTAACAGGCAAACAGTGTCGCAAATATGAGCCGTCGGTCCACTTCAACTACTCAGAGCATCGCATATGTGAGCCGTCGGTCCAGGACGAGAGATCGTACGGCGCATATGTGAGCCGTCGGTCCAGGACGAGAGATCGTACGGCGCATATGTGAGCCGTCGGTCCAGGACGAGAGATCGTACGGCGCATATGTGAGCCGTCGGTCCAGGACGAGAGTCGTACGGCGCATATGTGAGCCGGCTGGTCTACCAATAGTTATTTTGTTAACATTGCGGTAGCGAACGTGATATACATATTTGTATTAATTTTAATTATAAAATAAAAAGAATCTACAATAAAGTTTTTTGTGTCGACCTCTGGAGGAATTGAATAAAAAATTTTTTTCTAAATTACTGGTTTTATATTACTTGCTAAATAATATCACTTGCTAAATATATCACTTGCCCACTTAAATAATTTATTTAGAATTAACGTAATGATTTTATCTTAATGCTTTTTTTTCATGCTTGAAAACAAAGCTCAAAAAGGAGTCAGATGTTTTAAAACGATTGAGAGCCCCAAATTGTTTTTTAATTCAAAATGTAAATTTTTTAGCTTTTATTACGTTTAGTGTTAATTACAGGAAACTGATGAATATTATTCATTTTATGTTAATTTATTTATTTTGGTAATAGCTAAATTTGATTTTGTAGAATTTGTCTCACTAACATCTTGCCAGAGGATCTTCTCTGAAGAAGGGTCATTGTGCAACCCTTTTGTGACTGAAATGTTGCAAAGATCGTTTTTTATACTGTACAGATAGTTTATATTGTGGAGGTCGATAAAAGTATCTTAACCTTAAATTTTATTTTATTTCCGTTATTGATTCTATTTATTTATTTCCAACTATTTTTGTTAAAAAACGTCTTTTAAGCCCATCGTTTGTAGCCTAACAAATCACACTCAATTTTACAAATCCCCACAACCCTCCAAGATCCTTTAAGTTGCGTTTTCATTCTAAGAACGAGACTTTTCGGGTTTTAAAAATACATAGTTATTTTAAATTTTATTCAGGTAAAATCGTGACTTTAATTCTAAATCAATTATTTAAGCGGACGCTCTAGCAAGTAATATAGAAAAACAAATTTTAAAGTCAAAGCCTGCTGGGGTCGACAAAGCAAAATTTTATTTCAGTTACTTTTTATTTTATAATTACAATTAATATAAATATTTATATTATAACTTAACTTTTGTTATAATTAAATTTATATTTAAATGTTATTTATTTACCTTACCTTTTTAATGTCACACCTTCAGATTTATAAAGAATTAACAATCTTATCAATTTTTAAACATCACTTGCATTTATTCTCTTCAATTAACTCTACACATTATTCCAAATTTATATTAATATTTTGCAGTGACAGGATTGATATCTTAACTAATATTACAATGATAAAAGGTGGACTTCTGAGGCTTTAGATTTCTAATAAAATAACATAACAAAAAAATATTACTAAAATTTTATTCTTGCTCTCTGGTCGCTATTACGGAAACTTTGCTTTTAAATTAGAAATGGTGAAACTAAAATAATTTTTACACTTGACACAAAAAAAACTTACTTTATATTTCAAAAAAAAAATTACGTCGCACTTTTTAAATTTTACTTATAAAAAAACTCTTTACTTAATTTAATCAATTTCTCCCTTTACAACACTTCCATCCTGGACCCCACCAATCCGTCTTCCTCTGAGACTCTCTTCAGACTTTTTCTTAAACTTAAGATTATTTAGTTTTTATTAAAAATCTAATCTTTCCCACTATCACCAATACGTTCTTTGTAAGTTTCCCACAGTTCTACAATTAGCTAAACCTAACGGTACACGGTTATTTCCCAGGCTATATCAGCCGCTGGATTTCCCGTCTTTACCACTATGGACCCTTCTCTATTGTCTATGGTTGCCGGACTCAACTTAAAGCTTTCCTGGAAAAGGATAATGACCTGGTACCTGCTTTGTCCGCACTAGAAAAACTATTTGTCTCTCCTTGCTTAATTCTACAGATGATTTATTTTAGCAACTAACTGAATTTAATCTAAAGCCTCGTACTTTATGTTATAATATACATATGACAGAATCACAATAATAACTGGCAAAATAGAAAGTGAATTTCCTTGCAATTTTCCATTTTCCTCTCTATACAGTATACAACACGTGTCATCCACTACGATTTTTAAAAATGTATTTGAACTTGTGTGGATGAATTAAAAGTATTAACGATTGAAAATGTAAACTATATATATATATATATATATATATATATATATATATATATATATATATATAATAAATGAAAAATATTTCAAAAACAAGAATACTTTTAATGAATATATTTATTCAAAGCTTTTCGCCGATAAATTAAATAATAATATAATAAGAAAACAGAAACTCGAAAATAACTTTGTACTTAATAAGAGAGAAAATATTTGGACAACTTTTACATTCACTGGTAACGAAATATATAAAATTACAAGATTATTTAAAGAAACAAATTTATAAATTACATATAAAACTGATAATAAAATTAAAAATTTAATAAACAACAAAAATCAAAATAATATGCACGAAAGAAATGGAGTATATAATATAAAATGTCAAACTTGTAATAAATTATATGTAGGACAAACAAAAAAGAAATTAAAAGAAAGATACAAAGAACATTTAAACGCTTATATCAAACCTAACATATACAAATCAAATTTAGCTACGCATTGTATTAGTAAAGGACACGAGTTTCCGGAAATAGAAAATATGAAATTAATAAAAGAATTAGATAAAGGATTAAAAAGGAATATATTTGAAACATTGGAATTTTATAAGCATAAAGTTAAAGACAAATTAATTGATGAACAAATTCAAGTGAGATCAAGGCACCAAACTATTTATAAAGTCATTGATGTTATAGAAAAATTTACATAAGGTGCAATACTATAAACATATGATTCTTTGTAGCACATATGATTTAATTTTGTAAAAGTATTTTATTTGATAATTATTTTCCTGAAGATGCTGGTACTATTTTATCGGCGAAAAGCTTTGAATAAATATATTCATTAAAAGTATTCTTGTTTTTGAAATATTTTTAATTTATTAACTATATTACAAGAAAACATATCACCATATTTAATATATTAATATATATATATATATATATATATATATATATATATATATATATATATATATATATATATATAGGCCTATATATAAGGTAAGTGTGAACGAAATGGGAGAAATTAAAAAAACGCATTTCCTCCATTTGTTTTTCAGATCTCCTTTGTAAGTTTCCATTGCTGTTAAAGAATTGAATTGAACTGTTGTTAGCAAAATATTAACTTCTCATTTTTATACTAGTAGTACAAAATTTGAGTATTATACTGTAACTTACACTTTAATGTCGCATATTACTAAAGTACTTCTTTCAAGTATTTTGACTTATGAATGTTATTTATGACGCTGGGCTCCATTATTTTATTTTCGCTAGCGGATTTCTTCTATGTCGAAAACTCCAAAGTAAATCATGTTGGATCATGTTATAAATCGATGTTAGACTATTATTTTTGTTTATTAATATTTTTTCGCTTTCTTTTTTTATTTCTACTTTATAAAGCTGATGGTGGACTACAACTTCTCCTTCTATCCACCTCTTGTAATGCTTCACTATTGCAAGGAACTTTTCTCTTATAATTTCATATACATCTTTAATTAATAGATTTCTAGCTATGGAAAGTTTGGCTCAGGACCAAAGTACTGGATTTTAAACATGTATTTCCTTAGTTCGAATCCAAAGGAATGTCAATGTTTTTAAAATTTAAATTAATGAATAAATATTTTTAAAAAACTGTATTAACATCAACTGTCATCCACTATATGTTTAAAAACATTACTTGAACTTGATTGGATGGATAAAAACGCATTTTATAAGCGATTGAAAATTTGTACAAGATATATAAAGAAGAGTGTGAGCTAGTAGAACAGATTGAAAAAAGGTTAAAGTCAATTCCTACTTAGGTCTACTAAGAAAAATTCTATTTTTAAGTAATTACAAATAATATAAATAAGTAAATTATATCTATATACATATGACAGAATCACAATATAAAGTGGTAAAATAGGAAGCGAAATTATTTATTAAAATTAAATAATTTATATTTAAAAAACTGTATTACCATCAATTGTCTTTCACTACATGTTTAAAAAAATGTATTTAATCTTGAGTGAATGTATAAGTAGTATTACAAAGAAAGGGACTTCATCTCAACACATTAGAACAATATGACATTTACAGACACACAAAAACACAAAGTACAAACATTTTAAACGAACAAACACAATACAAATCACTCATATTCTTTGATGCTATCGAAAACCTACCTTTAAAACCGTCACCGCTTGACCCAACATCTTCAAGCAGAAGACACTGAGGAAGATCGCCACGGAGCTGTCGAAAACGTTCTGTCTCAGTAAGTTCGTACAAATTTACAAAATTTAAAGTTCGGATGGTCATAAACTACTGTTAGTGATTAGCTAAAAATAGTATTTTGTTAACGATTGGGAATTTGAACAAGATTTATAAATAGACCTATATATAAGGAGAGTATGAACTAATAGTAGGAATTAAAAAATAAGAAAGTGTACTCAGTTGACTTAATAAAGGCGAGAATGTATGCAAAAGCTGTTCTTAGCGTTTCTAACGCACTACAAAAATAAATGTCGATCTATCACGTCTCGTATTAACTACGTGATACAGTCAGCTGTGCATTGTTGCCGTCCAGGGTCAAAGCTGGATTGGTCACTTCTATTCTTCGCAGTAACCTTTACATTAGGCAACTATCAATTTGAAACTTTTTCAAGTCGGATCTGTGAACAGCGGAACAATTCTGTTAATCTGCAGACAAAATGTTGGTACGCCTGTCACTTGCTACAATTCAGAAATAAGAAAGCAGTGCTAAACATTAAAACCGTCAGATTTGTCTTGGTCCCTGGTTAGCAAACTTGGAACGGTTACTTTCTGACGAACGGATGCAACAAGAGGAATTAGAACCGTTTGGTCGGCCTCATCGGGGCTACTTCAAATGATCAAGGTGTCAACTAACCAAAGCATACGTAAGGTTCAAATGACAAAGGTACGCGAAGTTCAACAATGTTACTAGAAATATTTCGAAACGTAGATGCTGCAATAGTTATATATATATATATATATATATATATATATATATATATATATATATATATATATATAATCTTAATCGACTAATAATTGTATATTTGTAAATTTTTTCTCGAAACTAATCTGCGAATTTTCACTAAAATTGGTATATAGGGGGTATATATAGGAGGTATAACCTCAGAAATCCAATGGGCTGATTCAGAATTAGGTGAAAAATTGTCATACATTTTTCGCAAATTGTTAAACATTGAAAACTACTTCACTAAAATTCATATATAGGGGGTTTTTAACCTTAGAAATCCAATGGGCTGAGTGAAAATTTTCTGATAAATCATTAGCGTTTTATTAAAATCTTTAAAAATCTAAAACTACTTCAAGGATTTACACAATCATTGATATATTGGGGATTAACGTAAGCAATCCAATGGACTAACGGATTTTTTTCTGAAAAACGATATAGTTTTCGAAAATTTTTAAGAAGCTCATATTTCCAGAATTACCTTTTGGACTCAAGCAAGAGTCAACTTGGATGTACTATGCAAATACATAAATTCCCAGTTAGACCGGCATTTGCCATCCATCCATAAGTCTCAGAGGCGAAATTTTATGTTGGTATGGACTTAAGAAACTCCATTTGCACAGGGAATGGCATATGTGCCATCCACTAGGATTAAAAGAAGGAGTAGCTTTAAAACTCCTTTCCCAAATGTGAATCCACGTCATACATGAAACATAATGTTTAAAATTTCGGGCTCAACCTGAGATCCGATTGTAGATAGGTTTCCTGATATAAAACTTCAGTAAATATAAAACTTATAGCTGGACGATTTCTCCCATTTATGGTTATTCTAAGTTTGCCTTGAATATAATTTTATTATCTGTAATTAAATTACATACTGAAATATATTATGCAGTTTTATATATATATATATATATATATATATATATATATATATATATATATTTTTTTTTTTTTTTTTTTTTTTTTTTTTTATCACATTACATGCTTACATTGATGTTTATTTGGGAGACTCCAACTGTAAACTGAATGGCACTGAGCAGGAGTGCAGCAGTGAGACGAGGAAGGATCAAGGATTCATCAGGTATAATGATTGTACCAGAGTATAAGAGAAGTATTCTATGGTAGAATCATAATGAATGACGAATAACTTGACCCTTCAACTTATAACTGAAGGACCCCCAGACAACCCCAATCAGGTTACAGTAGGAGTCACCGCGCCTACCCGTGTCGGCTCCCTAAGGGAGGATTACTCACGACTTACTTAGACGGCCCGCACTCATTAAATAAAACTAACCGATGTTGGCTCCGCAGAGGGCTATTCACAACAGATATTAAATCTAATACAACAATAGAATTAGACGTTTCTATGGATTTTGTAAATGTTATATTGTTGATACTGATTGTCAAAGTATATTAATTGAATTGCCTTTTAACTTATAAGCTATTTTTGTCAATGACTTCGTAATAAATTTTGATCGGTTCCATGAGCAAGAATTCAAAGTGAAAGAAATATGGTCATCGAAAGATTTTGACCTAACGATCGTTGGTCGTTAGTCAGCAACGACTGGAACAGAGGTGCGCCTAGGGGCGCTGGACAGGGCCATTATTATCGAATGCTGGGTCGGCCAAAACGAGATTTTCGAACGGAGAGCGCCAATCTATGGGTGCATTTACTTGGGGCATCTCTGCTGCTATTTGGTCGACAAACAACGATTCGTTAAAGGTGATCGTGCAACCTATTAGCGTTTTGATGCCAATTCGCATTGACTCACGTGTTATAGTGGTAGCTGTTGAGAGTCCGAAAACCGTAACTGGGGCTTTGGAGTACGGGCCTCGCAAGAGGAGCGGTTCTTTTTCGCTTAGAAAGCTGCGCTACTTGGGGAGTTAAATAACGCTAGACATATTCGTGTAGTACCGCGGGGGCTTTTAATTTGAGTAGGTCTGTACCCAAGAGCACGGTAGAATCACTACGGCATCGAAGTCACCCTGAAGGCTGAGGGCCATCTGTGGAGCTACTGTATTACAGTACGTTGTTTAGCAGCAAAGGTGCTGGTGGTTTGAAGTTTTGTTGGTTATTGTTAGGTACCGCAGAAGAGGCATTACGTGTTGATATTCCTGGGTATCGTGATACGGATTGCTTACGTCAGAGGCGGAAACACGACGATTTCTTTTGTTAATAACTGTATATTTAATATTTTTAAATGACTAATAATTGTATATATGTAAATATGTATATGTGTAAATTTTTTCTAGGAAACTACTCTTAGAATTTTCACAAAAAATTGGTAAATAGGGGATTTTTATTCTCAGGAATCCAATGGACTAAGTCAAAAGTTTCTGAAAAATCCTCATCGTCAATTTTCAAAAAATTATATGTATATATATATATATATATATATATATATATATATATATATATATGTGTGTGTGTGTGTGTGTGTGTGTATTTGTAAATAATTTCTTGGAAACTACTCCAACTATTTTCACCAAAATTGGTATATAATTGTTTTTTAATCTCAAGAGTCCAGTGAGCCAAATCAAAATTTTCTAAAAAATCGACATTATAGGTTTTCGAAAAGTTATATATAAATATATATATATATATATATATATATATATATATATATATATGTGTGTGTGTGTGTGTATGTGTGTGTGTGTGTTTGTGTGTGTGTGTGTGTGTGTGTGTGTGTGTGTGTGTGTGTGTATTTGTAAATAATTTCTCGGAAACAACTCCAACTATTTTCACCAAAATTGGTATGTAATTGTTTTTTAATCTCAAGAGTCCAGTGAGCCAAATCAAAATTTTCTAAAAAATCGACATTATATTTTTTCGAAAAGTTATATATAAATAAATAAATATATATATATATATATATATATATATATATATATATATATATATATATATATATATATATATATATATATACATATATATATGTGTGTGTGTGTGTGTGTAAATTTTTGTCGGAAATTACTCTAAAGATTTTCTCCAAATTTGGTATATAGGGGGTTTTTAACCTCGGAATACAATTAGTTTATGGCTTAAAATAAGTGATAGCATATGACTTCATAAAACAGCTGATTTTATGTTATAGGTTATGTGGTACAACAACTATTTTAACGTATTGGTTAGGTTGATTCACTTATATTAATTGTAACCATTTAATAAAAAGTAACTGGAATTATTTTTTCTTTGTTGGCCCAAGTAGTAATTGACTTTAAAAAATTACTGTTTATATTACTTGTATAAAACACAGCTTCCTCTATTTAGATCTCCCAAGAAAACGATGACCGGAGCAAGGCATGATACTCCCGTCTACGTAATGCTTACATGTACATTATTTACAAACATTCGTTACAACTTGTACCTCCATGGAACGTGTTTGTCACCAGTTACAGAAGTGCTAGTCAATCATGCGCTCGTGGGCCGCGACTTCTTCCTCGTCACTCCTTCCCTCTTACGTTCGTCTACAGAGTCAAGCCACTGCAGGAAAGCCTGCTCTGACTCGTAGCGACGATTCGAGAGCCTCTCTACTCGCGCTTCCAGCACAATCTTTTGCCTCTCCCTGAAACAGAAAAGACATATCAATAAAACTGCGTACGCTTGAGGTTACATGGTCTTGTTGATATAGACGAGATGTAACAAACCCGAAAAGCGCTCAGCTCCCTGCGTTGTACAGCTAGTGCTCAGCTCCCTGCGTTGTATAGCTAGCGATCAGCTCCCTGCGCTGTACAGCTAGTGCTCAGCTTCCTGCGTTGTACAGCTAGCGCTCAGCTCCCTGCGCTGTACAGCTAGCGCTCAGCACCCTGCGTTGTATAGCTAGTGCTCAGCTCCCTGCGTTGTACAGCTAGTGCTCAGCTCCCTGCGTTGTATAGCTAGCGATCAGCTCCCTGCGCTGTACAGCTAGTGCTCAGCTCCCTGCGTTGTACAGCTAGCGCTCAGCTCCCTGCGCTGTACAGCTAGCGCTCAGCTCCCTGCGTTGTATAGCTAGCGATCAGCTCCCTGCGCTGTACAGCTAGTGCTCAGCTCCCTGCGTTGTACAGCTAGCGCTCAGCTCCCTGCGCTGTACAGCTAGCGCTCAGCACCCTGCGTTGTATAGCTAGCGCTCAGCTCCCTGCGCTGTACAGCTAGCGCTCAGCTCCCTGCGTTGTACAGCTAGTGCTCAGCTCCCTGCGTTGTACAGCTAGCGCTCAGCTCCCTGCGCTGTACAGCTAGCGCTCAGCACCCTGCGTTGTATAGCTAGCGCTCAGCTCCCTGCGTTGTACAGCTAGCGCTAAGCTCCCCGCGCTCATCTCCCTGCGCTGTACAGCTAGCGCTCAGCTCAATGCGCTGTACAGCTAACGCTCAGCTCCCGGCACTGTACAGCTAGCGCTCAGCTCCCTGCGCTGTACAGCTAACGCTCAGCTCCCTGCGTTGTATAGCTAGCGCTCAGCTCCCTGCGCTGTACAGCTAGCGCTCAGCTCCCTGCGCTGTACAGCTAGCGCTCAGCTCCCTGCGTTGTATAGGTAACGCTCAGCTCCCTGCGTTGTATAGCTAACGTTCAGCTCCCTGCGCTGTACAGCTAGCGCTCAGCTCCCTGCACTGTACAGCTAACGCTCAGCTCCCTGCGCTGTACAGCTAGCGCTCAGCTCCCTGCGTTGTACAGCTAGCGCTCAGCTCCCTGCGTTGTACAGCTAGCGCTCAGCTCCCTGCGTTGTACAGCTAGCGCTCAGCTCCCTGCGTTGTATAGCAAACGCTCAGCTCCCTGCGCTGTACAGCTGTGGAACTATTGGACCACTATACTACTGTATCTTTGATTCTTTCATGATCATTGGCCGTACGCAGTCACCTCTTTAGATTCAAAACTTTACCTGAAGAGCAAACCTACGTCATACTAGGCAGACTTAATTGAACTTCGGATCGAAGAATTGAATATTACAGAATTACGCAGTAACAATGATAAGGCAGCTTGATAACGCATGCATTTCAGCTTACGCCCTTCCTAAGAGATGAGATTTATTGAATTAAGCGATAATTTACATCATTTATAATTGAATAATTGCTTATTTAGGTTTTAGGCACAATATTATGGTTTGGTTTTCAAAGGTAAGTTGAAAAACTACAAACGTATACAAAATTAAACGATATCAACAATAGGTTATGTTAATTTTTGTAATAAAAGTTTTGTTTGCGATAACATCACTGAAGATGACACAATGTCATTGAAAGAGTTTGAGATTAAAGTTTTATAACTGTAAGTTGTATTTATATCTTGTGTTTATAACCTTAACTCACAAACCAGCTCGAATATTGTTTATTAAATGCCATCAGTTTAAATATGTATTTGAAAACAAAATAAAACGTTATTTCTTATAATTAGATAATACTTGTATATTTTATTTATTAGTAACATTAATATAAATATCATTTTCGCATAACATTACTAAAAAGGAAAAAATATAGCATTTTTAGAAAAATTAAAATTTACTATAATGAGATTTAAATAATGAAACCTTTTACTATAACGTACAAAAATAATAGAATTATAATTAAATGTTTTATAGAAAAACACATTTGAAACTTTATTACATCTGTTGAAAACTAATTATTGCAGTAAAAGAAACGGTACACTCTCATTTTCATTTCCTACTCATGATTATTAGGCTAGCTGCATTTATAATATTTATATAATGCATATGATTAATACATTACTATTATAATGATATTACAATTTAGCAGATACTAGCACCCAGTTGACGATATAGACCTGGGGGGTCTTGGGGCGATAAGATATGGCGGGGGTGTCTGGGTAAGTTTTTGAAAATTACATGCTCAAACTCACATTTTACGCTCAGGTCATACCAAACGTACAGCTAATGTGTAATGGACAACACTGGAATATAATGGCAGCACATTCTTGGTTAGTTATCTAATTATTGGTGGTGTGACACGAATACGAACACAAAGAGAATTTTGAAGACAAATACAGCAGTCTCGATTTTCTGAGCTTCCGTTAAATTCGAGCCTTTTCTATTTGAGCCTATTATATCTGTTTGAAAGGAAATAAATCGGATGTCCAAGAAATGTTTATGGCTATACAAATACTGTATTTTTTTGCATTCTGTTTTATCATTCAGTTCACTAGTGTTCTACAGATTTTTTGTAATACCCAACTTCATCAGCTTGAATGTCCTTATCGGTTATCTGTAGATGTCTGACAGAAGGTAAATAGGCCTTAAATATCTTTTTTTATTTACGCTGTAAGTTTCGACAGTCGACAAATATCCCTGCACAAATGTCTAGTCTTGTGCGTGACACATCAGAAAATAAACTCTCTTGAAGCAAACAAATCAATCAAACAATGACGACACTCGTGATTAGCTGAGATTGTCTTTATTCCCGCTATTGATAAACCCTGTTCGGGCTGTGGCAACATTGATCTGGATATGAGGGGTTTTACTGTATTAGTGTTCATTAGAACTCTTATTTTTTCTATTGTACAGGAACTTATTTCCGTGTAATCCGAGTTTTCAGTGATTCGAGGGGATCTCGGTCCCATTCACCTCGAATTATCGAGACTCTACTGCAGTACATAGTATTATGTGATAAAAGCCAAAAAAGTAAGGAAGAAAACCTAGAACACACAAGAAAATAACCGTGTTGAGTTACCCTTACACGTCGTCTGTCACTTTAAACATATATTTAGAGTTTCATTGGCGTTTAGAAATACAAAATATTTAGTAAATTCAAATCATTGATGCAGGGCATAGCCCCCTGCTAGCCCGTAGTACTTGGAACCGTTACTGCTAGCACTAATAGCCAACCAGCCGAATGTGTATAGACGCCGCGACTGATGCGTGTAATGAACATTTAAATATGTTCACAATTTCTGTTTTTGAAAAACTTGAAGTAAATATTTTAGTAGAAAATATTTTATTACACTTTGATACAAATAAGATTACTTCCTTTTTAAAGGCGTGATTTACGACATATTCCTACAAAGTCACTCAGCAATTGGAAACAAAAGGTGACTAATATTGTTTCCGGTTCCAAAACTTCGCCATTTTGCTTGCCTATTGCCTACTATAAATAAGAGCCCTTCCTCTAGAAGCAAAGCTACATTACCTAGTTTCCCTAATCCTTTGCCTGGTTTCGTGGTCTTTCTGGTCCTTCCAATAGCGAAAGGCCGACTCTGACTGCAAATACTTCTCTTTCTTTTTCCGCTCTTCTTCTTCTCTACATTCCTTTTCTTTTGCTTCCTTTTCTCTAAGCTTGTTCTTTATCTCCTCGTCAGCCGCTTTCCTCCAAGATTCATACACCTATATGATACACATCAATAACATCATTTGACTTAATTTGTATTCAGTTTTTAAAATACCAAAGATATTAGAACAGTATACACAGACTTCATACACACTAATTTAATAATCCAGACTCGTTTCGATGATAATTTAGCCTTCATCAGTGGTGGACTAATATCATTGACTTCATCAGAGTTAGCTAATCACTGATGAAGGTCGCATAGACGTCGAAACTAGTATTAATTATTAAACTAGTGTTTAATGAGATTTTAGCGCACTCTTTTAATATTATGGGTTGTTCTCACTAGCTTCACAAAGCTTCTATTAACTACATAGTTTTAAATCTACTACACTTAATATTATTTGATTTCCTCCTTAGCTGAGCTACTAGTTTTTCAGTAAAAACACTTGGACATCATCCTTGTAAGAAAAAAGATGAGGGAGAAAAATTTAGTTTTTGTTAGGAAAAGACATGACACCCCTTTATTTCTGGGGGTCGTGGGAAATACGCCTTCCCTTGGGCAGACCTACTGCTGGGTGCCTTACCCGCCATCCGCGGAACAATAGCCTAGATACTTTAATATAATTAGCAACTGTATTAAACCTATGTTTTAAAAATAACGAAATATTGAAAGCTTACAAAAAATATCAACGTTTAAGTTCGGTAGGTATTTAGAAAGAGTGATGTTTTTTAATTTAAAGTAAAACCTTGAAAAAGACTAAAAACCAGAAGGAAAATGTTTCACTAAACACACTTGAACATATATTAGTATATTACATTTGCCTATGGTAGCACTTACTTTTTATATTATTGTGGACCCTGGTTTCGGGAAACGTGTCCCATTGTCAACTCGTGCCGTAACTTTGAGCTTTTAAAATTTTCGGTAACAGGCCGAGTTACGGTCTGAGTAGACAATGGGACACATCTACCGAAACGGCCGTCCTCAATAAGCAAAGAATTAATTGCTACTACAGGCAAATGTATCTTAGTAATATATAAGTCATAATTGAGCTGGCTTGTGAGTTATAAATAAATAAATAATAGTTGCAGTTGTAAAATTGTAGTGGTGTTACTCATGATGATGACATAAGTCATCGAAACGCGTATGGCAATGAAGTATATTGTTTTGTCATTTCGTGTGCAGTTTTAACATATGTTCAAGTGTTTTAGCGTATTATTTTTAGCTTTTAACTTATAATTTATACAAATGTTCTTACCTTAAAACTATACAGTTTATGTGTCGTTACCTAGATTCAAATTATAACTGTAGTGGAGTGACAACCCATTTTTAATTGTCCCGCAGGCGGGTGAATTGTCCCCCCGAGTTAAAAGGTCCCTTTCAGGTCATGCCCACGGGATGACATATCTTCTCTCTATTTCTAATACTAGGGGATTCAATAAAGCTCACATTGCACTACCTGGACCGAAACAATCAGATTGGTTACTGAAGGTATGGAATCTGGCCGTTCCAGAGGTTCTACTGGTCCCAAGTGCACTTAATACAAATCTGTAGTCCCGAGTAGTTCTGGAAAGCGGAATATCCCTATTTGGAGTATCGTCTCGTCTCAGGGGTCACCCGTCCAGGACTTTCAGTAAGGCCTACGGGCTCTTACATAGTGGTACCACGGGTCTTGGCAAGTTTCGGGCCTGGAGCTAGTTACCCGGACTGGAGTCATGAGTTTGAGGGTCGGATTTTGGAGGCTAGACTGAGGACAGTTCCAAAACATATGCGCTATCTTCAAGCTCTATGAGTCGCAAGGATGGGTACTCCAGTCCAGCATTCTTTTAATTATTCTCTCACTTTCGTGGACACCTAGATATCCCCAGTAGCAGGAGATTAAATGGCCTTTCCTATTAAAGTCCCATACCCTTCCTATATTTATTTATTTATTATAGTATAGCTATTCATGTTAGTTTGTGTTTAGAGTTTAATTATTGTTAACATATTTATTTTTGTTGTTATGTTTTCTTTATTGTTACATATTTTTTGTTGCATATTTATTTTTGTATTATTGCTCTTATGTTTTGTAAATTTTGTTTTGTTTTATTTATTTATTTAATTTAATTATATTTTGTCTTATGTAACTATTTTAGTATTACATTTGCTGTTGTTTGGCGATGATAACTACACTTGGTTTTTCTCCAGGAAAAATCAAAAAACAAATTTTCAATAGTTAATAAAATACTTTTTTTATTTATCCCCTGAAGTAAAAATATATTTTTTTCCTTTAGTGGATGACACTTGATGGTAATAAAGTTTTTTCGAGTATTTATTCAATAATTCAATTAAAGAAATTTAGGAGCCTAGCCGATTCGAACTAAGAATCTTCATGTTCATAGTCTAGCGCTTTTGGCATTGAGCCAACTTTCCCATAGCTACTGTCTGTTCAGAATGTGTTTGCGCCAGGGAGTGGTGAACTGTTCACGTGAACATTACGATTTCGGCAACCCTATTGGCTGAGTGACCTCGTGACAAAACTGAAATATCCTGCCGCCCGATTAACAGTTAGTCTGGAAACGTCCAGGGTTACATTTGTTCGTCTGTTTATTGTGCCTAACATTTATTAATTGTGAGTGGAATAATTTAAGATCGTTGTTTGTTATATTTGTGTTTGTGAGTTTGTGGTGTTGTTAAGTTTTTAAGGATTAACTTTTAAGCAATGTCATCCCCTGTCAAAAAAAAATAAACGAGGACAAGTAATACACTCCGGGCAAAGACAAGTTATTTTACGCCTTTATAAAAATTTAAAGGATGAAAATCCAGAATGCCATATCAAAGACATCAAGCAGAAAGTAGCGATATCTGCAGGAATTTCTGCTCGAAGTGTTTTTTCAATCGTTAAAGAAAAAAAAGAAACGGGTACGCTGAAGTCTCCTGCCAAAAGGAAACCAAAAACCAAAACTATTTTTAATAATATGGATGACTTTTTAAAAACTGCTATAAAGAAGAAAGTACACGAGTTATTTTTTAAAAACGAACTTCCGACTTTAAATAAAGTACTACACTTAGTTAATACCGACGAACAGTTAGGCTTACCTAACCTAAGACGAACCACTTTGTTTCACATATTAAAAAAGCTAAATTTCAGGTATGAGAAACGTAACCGTAAAAGTATACTGTTGGACAAAGAAGATATTATTCTATGGAGAAGAGATTACTTAAGAAAAATAAAAGCCTATCGCGAGGAAGGTCGTACGATTTATTATTTGGACGAAACGTGGGTCAATGCAGGCCATACGAAATCAAACCATACGAATAGGTTTGGACAGATAAGTCAGTCTGTTCCGGTAAAGATGCTTTTCTGAGGGGTCTGTCGGCGGGTTTAAAATGTCCAACTGGAAAGGGTAAGAGACTAATTGTCACTCATGTTGGGTCACAAATAGGATTTGTAGAAGATGGACTGTTGATTTTCGAATCAAAATCAGATACTGACTACCATTCAGAAATGAATGGTGAAAATTTTAAAGAATGGTTTTCCGCGATAATACAGAAATTGGACAACAACTGCGTTATCGTAATGGACAACGCTCCGTATCATTCTGTACAAGTAGAACGCTTACCTACGACCCGTTGGAATAAGCAACAAATTCGAAATTGGTTGACTGACAAAGGGATTTTTTCAGATGAATCCATGTTGAAGGTTGAATTACTAAAACTCGTTTCCTATCATAGGCCAAATTACAAAAAATACGTTATCGATGAAATTGCTAAAGAAACAAATAGAATAGTTTTGAGAACCCCTCCTTATCACTGCGAATTAAACCCAATAGAAATGGTATGGGCTGAGGTTAAAGGTTATGTTGCTAACAATGTTACTTTTAACATTAAAGAGGTGCACAGACTGTTAACCGAAGTTGTCTCGCGTGTTACACCTGATAAGTGGGAAAAATATGTGAAACATGTGGTGGATGTTGAAGAGCCGAATATGTGGATGTTAGACAATATAATTGAAGACATCGAGCCATTCGTCATAGCTGTTGACGACAGTTCCTCGTCGTCATCGGAATCGGATTTTGCAGACCCCTTAAACATGAAATAATAACATGGTAAGTTAAAAACTTGTAGCATAAATTATTGAATAGTCTTATTACTTTCATTAGTCTATAATTCTCTTTTTCGAATGATTAAGTGTACCAGTGTAAGACGTAGCCCAATTGCCGATGCATGATTGTGAACCGGACTCATAGCTTACCGTCCCTTGCACGTGTTCGCCTCGTGATAGTGTTTACATCAGGCGCAAACACATTCTGAACCGACTTTAGAAGAGTATTTGTTATAGAAGTATATGAATTTGTTTTGCTCCTATCTGGTTGTCGTCGAAACCTTCATTGCACAACCTTAAATTGTTGCCATGGTTACCACACAATATCACAAATAATATTGAAGGATTAAAAATGAATGAAAAGAATAAAATAAACAAACTGAATTAACGTTATCTAACCTTGCTTCACAATCGGAGAATGCGAAAAGAAAGTACAACACAATGCAAGCGACGAAAAAAGCGTATAAATAGTAACAAAACAAAAATAATAGTTCAACAACATATATAGAAAGGAAAATGGAAAATTGCAAGGAAATATGCTTTCTATTTTGCCACTTAATATTGTTATTCTGACATACGTATGTACATAAAAGAAACTAAAATAAAATTTTTCTTTGTTGACTTAAGTAGGAATTGAATTTTAAATAAAAATGTTTATATTACTTGTTTATGGATAAAACAATGTCAGGACCTGCTTACACTGGTAGGCTATGTAGAGCATTGCGTGCACAACGATACATAACGTCGAATACGTAAACAGCTTTATATAATATCGTTATACCCACATTAGCTCAGGAAGATCTGACATTTCCGATTTCCTCATCCCTAACGTCCTGCGATTAATTAATTTAAGGAAACCGTTGGCACAGTTCAGTTACTCAGGAGTACAAAACACTTCTGCGTGTTGCGCCATATCAGGAAACCCGTCCTCGGTCCTCGAAACACGCTTCCTTCGAACACTTTGGATATTACAGAGTTAGAAAAACGTTCGGCTGGTTAAGGAGTTGTGTATCTGTCGGGGCTTCCATACGTCATCCAGTTAAGCAGGAATATTTAAAGAAGAGGTTTACAAAAATTAAGTAAATCAATTAATTAGTTTGGATTTTAATAGCTGAGAGCTAAGATATTAATAAATCTAAAAATAATTTGTGTGTTTCAGGCTGGAGTATTTTCTATGGCAAGACAATAAATCATAAACATTTTTAGAAAATCAATAACAACAAAACATAACATAAAAAATCTTAAATTGCTTTATTTTTCTTAGATATTTATTGCATATTCTAATTTTCTACAAAAAATTAAATAGAAACAGAACAAAACGTAACCTTTTTCAATTACTACTATTAACTCACACTCTTCCTATACATGCATATATATATATATATATATATATATATATATATCTTGTTCAAATTTTTTCAATTGTTATAAAAATACTATTTTCATCCACTCAAGTTCAAATATTTATTTTAACCTGTAGTGGATGTCACTTGATGTTAATACAGTTTTTTCAAATATTAATTTATTGATTACATTTGAAAAAGTCAATGTCTCGGTCAGATTAGAACCTAATGACAAAATGTTTAAAATCCAGCACTCTGGCATTGAGCCAACTTTCCCAAATCTAGTATCTATTACTTAAAGATGTATATGAAGTTATAAGAGAAAGGTTCCTTTAAATATAGAAGCATTATAAGAGAAGGAGAGAATGAGAAATTATAGACCACCATCAGCTTCATAAATTAGAAAAGAAAAAACCGCATAAATAGTAACACGGAAAAAAGGAATCCGTCATCAACGAAAAAATAGAGAGGGAAATGGAAAATTCCAAGGAAACTCGCTTTCTATTTGCTACTTAATATTCTGATTCCATCATATGTATAAACTTATTTATTTTAGTTGTAATTATAAAGTAAAAAGTAGCTAAAAAAATTGTTTGTTTTCGTTGACCTCAGGAGGAAGTAACTTTAATTTTTTTTTTAACATTACTTGTTTAACCTTGTAATAGATGGTACTTGATGTTAATACAGTTTCTTTTTTGAAATATAAATTGATTAAAATCATTTATGATTTAATTTTAGTTTTAAATAGAGAAATCTTTTTACAAAAGGGGGAAGTTTTGCAATATAGTTGTTTTTTCCCATTTCAGAAGAAAACAGCTGATTTTATGCTATAGGCTATGGTGATAGAACAGCTGTTTCAACGCATATTTTAAGTTACTTAACTTATATTAACTTATGTAAACAAAACACCTCTATTGAAAAAATATCTTTTCAATAACCCTTAATCGTCCATATAACACATAGTCCTAACTCGTACACCATTTATCCAAAAACAAGACGAAAAATTAATAAAATTTACTGGTTTATGTATATCGCTAAGCGGACTTCATAGTGAAAAGTGAACTAACTTCAGTATACATTATCTATAAGAAAAATGCTATTTAGAACAGAAAGAGAAAGCTCTGGTGTATTGTAATTTTTTATATCTTCCCACGTTAAACTGGTGTGAGTTGTATTGTGGGTGCCGTACTACAAGAATTCACACGCCTAAATTAATTAATGGCGTTCTTCGGGAGTATAACCAGTACATTCTAAATAGGTACTGTAAGAACTGACGAAATATGACTCACTTAAAGACGTCAGCTGGTCGATTTAACCCGAGGATTCTTTGTGTCAAACAATGGCGGCTAATGTTAACAGCTGTTTCTGTAGTTAATTTTTTGTAGGTTATGTTTAAGTCGTTTTCAACGGATTTCCTACATATCCAGAAATATCACATTTTATTATATTATGTGTGCAACGTGTGATTTTATACAACAGCTGTTTCTATTACTCGTACTTCATGTTACTTTCTGAATTTTATTTTCCTTAAACAATATTTCTAAGGGAAAATACTTTATTTTGTAATACGTTAACGGTAAATAAGCTATTAAATCCTTGTGTATTGACATGTTAATAGCTTAAGCTATGTGAACTTATTAGTTTAATTTATTAGAGTTTATTTAAAACAATTGTTATATTTAAATTTAAAAATATAAAGTTATAATAACAAATATGTTGATAACATTAAAAAAAATAATAGTAATAAGTTAAAAAACTGTAATACAAAAAATCTTTTTAAAGCCAATTTCTAGTTACGTCAACAAAGAAAAATTTTGTTTTAGTTACCTTTTATTAAATAATTACAATTATAATAGATAAAGTAACATAACCTATGCGTTGAAACAGTTGTTCTACCACATAACCTATAACATAAAATCAGCTGTTTTATGAAACCATATGTTATCGCTTATTTATGACAAATGGGACAAAACAACTATATTGCATACCTTGCCCCTTTTGTGAAAAGTTTTTCTCCCATGTATAACTAAATCATAATTAAATCATTAAATTTAATTAATGAGTTAATATTTTTTTAAAGTGTGTTAAAGTTAATTGCCATCCTTTATAGGTTTAAAGAAATGTATCTGAACTTGAATGAATTAATCAAAGTTGTTTTATTAACGATTGTAAATTTGAACAAGACTATAAATAAAGTGTGAATTTAAAGATGGAATCGCAAAAAATAGCTTTTTATATCATTAGGATGCCTTAGAAAAGACAGGGTAAAGAGGCTTTTTATTCAGGTCTTAAGATTTCCAAGGAAGAAATTTTACAGCCTATGTCGAACCGGAAGTAAACATTCAGAGAGAATGATTTTCACCCTATGGGGGGGGGGGTGGAGACCGGGGCAGTTTGGTTGTCAGCCAAAGCGTTGTACCATATTTCTTCCTCACAGAGCTGTAACATAACCTGTTACGGTCACATGCGGGGGGGGGGTGGATTACACGTACTTATCTTGAGACGTCAGGCCGCGGACTAGCTACTGTAAGTTTAACTGCGCCCCACACGCCACGAAACAGTTACCTTTTCCGCTTCAACCTTCCTGGCTGCCCTTTCCTCGGCGGATAACAATTCCCTTTTCGCCTGTTGCACTTTCAGATGCCAGATGCGGTCCTTCTCCTTTTTCCAGGCGCTGTACGCTGCGGATGCTTGCTCGGCACTGGGGCAAAACCTCGACGCTTTGCTCCTGTAACATTACAGTATCGTTACCACCGATCTATACCCACAACGGCGTCACTTAATATACCAATATTTTCGAATACTACATGCTGATGTAATGAATTAGCACAGTAAATAATTTCACAGAAATTTTTGCGTTTTTGGTCTGTATTTAAAAAAAAATTATTTGGTCTAAAGATAAAGGAGGAAAAAGCGATTATTAGCATAATGACAAGCGAGAAACAAAAGTATAAAAGAAAGTGCGACCTCTGAAACATCATTATGTTTGAATTGTATTGAAGTGAAGAAATTTTACACGGGAAACAGTTACCATTATTATGTACAATAGTGCTTATACATAATATATACATAAATATATAAATAAATAAATATGTAAATAAATAAATATATATATATATATATATATATGTGTGTGTGTGTGTGTGTGTGTGTGTGTGTGTGTGTGTGTGTGTGTGTGTGTGTGTGTGTGTGTGTGTGTTGTGTGTGTGTGTGTGTGTGTGTGTGTGTGTGTGTGTGTGTGTGTGTGTGTGTGTGTGTGTGTGTGTGTGTGTGTGTGTGTGTGTGTGTGTTTATACTTTTGGTTTACAAATACCTACTTATCTAACATACGTTCTCTCTAGAACACATCACTAGTGTAATTTGGCGAAAGGTTTATGGAATGTCTGTAATGAGTGCTTGCGCTCGCGTGTGTGTATTCAATTATCTATTTAATCACCGATTTTAAGTGTAGCACTTAATAAATGTAACCACCTATCGATAATGCGGAATTCCTTATGAAGTAGAAGAGCGCAGAATTGAGTATTTTGGCGGGTTAATTAGGCGGCAAACTTCCGCTTCTCTCCTGGGAAAGCAATTCTCATTTTTTAATTACAAATAGTTACAACAAGTACTGACTTCCTAAACGGTTCCAGCGGCGCGCCTCCGCCATAGAGCGCCATTTCCTAGGTAACTCACAGACCCTAACCAATAAACCGATTTCAAATGGAAAAAAATGGACACTTTAGAACGTGTAAAATGTGTATTATAAAGTAGACGGCTTTGTTCATGTAAGTCGGAGGAATGATTTATTAAAAGCGACAGTTCCCGATAAGTGTAATCACATTAGTCCGATCGTGTTAATCCCCCAAGTTGGTTGTAGAACTGCCCCGATGGTTCCTGTAGCGGTCAGCTCGAACTGACCCGACAGGACACATAAACAAATTATAGAAATAATAATTAGGTTAGGTTAGGTAACATTAGGTTATGTTAGGTTAGGTTAGATTAGGTTATGATAGGCTACGTTTGGCTAGGTTAGATTAGGTTACGTTTGGCTAGATTAGGTTACGTTTGGCTAGGTTAGGTTAGGTTAGGATAGGTTAAGTTAGATTAGATTAGGTTAGGTTAGGTTGGGCTACGTTTGGCTAAGTTAGGTTAGGTTAGATTAGGTTATGTTAGGTTAGGTTAGGTTGAATTAGGTTATTACTCACTCGGCAGAAAAAACATCGTACGCCTTTTCTGCTCACTAGTAACGCCCACTAGAACTGGCTTGCGGCAGTGAGTGTAGGGGGTGGTGTGCTGAGGGGTATTTAGGTCACCCGTCCGGGATTCCCTGACTCTATCTACTTCCTAACCATCGGACCGCGTCGACCGTGACTCTTTCTTATGCAAAAACAGTATCATTGGAATATTTTGACCATCATGACCAGAAGGTTCGGTACCTCCCTTCTCAATCTGGCAAACAACGTATTCCTTTTCGCTGAGAGTATGAGAATGCCTAAAGGTAACATCACTTGAAAAAACGATTAAGCAAAGCTGGTAAGTCATGCTTTATACATCCCGAAGTTTTGTATCCCCCCAAGTTTGTTGTAAAGCTTAGTTCTGCCTGGCTGCTTGTCAGGTGCTTGTGGAAAGACGTGAAAGTAAACGGTAGTAAGACGAGAAGAAAACCTAGGGAACCTAAATCAGAGCCTACGTCCAATAGAGCACACAGGTAGATGCGAAATCTCGTGCGTTTTCTAAAACCCAGTGAAGGAAAGCGGTATCCCACCGAATCTAACTCAAAACTCTCGAACTAAACTAGTATCAAGATCCAGCGATACCAATATCTAAAGATCTGAAACCCTTACTGCAAAGAAAGATCACAGGCCATTCACTGACCACTAGGAAGCCCCTTATATTTAGGTAAGTGTAAAATAGCCCATTATATACTCCCTGGTGGCCTTCTGGACCAGTGCACCCAACCTGGCCTACCTCTCGCTAGTAAGGCAAGATGACACACAAAATACGTAAAAGACAAATTAACGTTCCAATCTGTTACAGCCGAAGTAAAAAGCTAATTTTATCTTCGACAATAGGAAAACAGCTGCTATGTAACTCTTGACATACAATAGTTACAAACTACTAAAACTGTCTTCCTTTCCCCACAAGATCTGAACAGCTCCTCCCAACACATACTGATCTCTACATTTCTACGTAGACTATCAATACTCACTTCCCTCTATCAACTTGAAAGATATCAAATAACCTAGCAGTAAATATATATATATATATATATATATATATATATATATATATATATATATATATATATATAGTACATAAATTTGATGCGTTGAAGAATAGGAATACGAATTGTAAACAAAATCTATCTGCTAACTCTGGGAAATACCAGTAAAATGACCGTTTCTGAACCTAGCTGAATGTGAAAGTTATCACATTGCTTATTTTAATATTTCTATAATTAAAGATGTAGATGAAGGGAGGAGAAACTAGCATTCCAAGACCGTTGTACCGTAGAAAACCCATACGGTAACAAGCCACGTGACTAATTAGCTATATATAGAAGATAATTAGCTACGTAATCATACACGTGTATATCTTTTAGCTTAGTTCACTGAAATGCCTAATTAAACAGCTGATTTTTTTCTATGATAAATATTGTACAAGAATTTTTAAGTGTGAAAACAACAAACGTTGTCGCTTCATGGGGAACAGTTGTGTTGCTTGTTGAAAAACTGTTATTTTAGGAAGTGGTTGCTAAAAGAAATTACAAGCTAACTTGAAATTAGATTGCTAACTTTCTATGGTGTAGTGTTTTTTATGTTACAGAAACATAGAGGTATTTTTCAATTCCTTCTATTAGTTCACACTCTAATATATATATATATATATATATATTGTTCAAATTTTCAAACTTTAATAGAATATTTTTTATTCGTCTGCTCAAGTTTAAATACGTTTTTTTTAAACTTGTAGTGGATGACACCTGATGTTAATAGAGTTTTTCAAACAAAAAGAATTCGTTAATTAAATTCAATACTGAATCTATTTTAGTTTTATATGGGAGAAAAACTTTTCACAAAAGGGCCAGGTATGTAATATAATTATTTCGTCCCATGGTGCTTAAAATAAGTGATAACAAAAGATTCCATAAAACAGCTGAGTTTATGTTATAGGTTATGTGGTAGATCAGCTGTCTTAACTCATGGTCATGTTACTTTATTTATATTAATTGTAAAATTGAAAAGCTGTACTAACATCAAGTGTCATCTACTACAACTTTAAAAAATGTATTTGAACTTGAATGGATGAATAAAATGTATTTTGTTAACGTTAGGAAATTTGAACAAGATATATAAAGAGAGTGTTGACTAACAGAAGGAACTGAAAAAAACATTGAAATACAATCTAACATTAAAACAAACTAAAACGTTCGGAGATTTTTGGAATAAAATTATTGCATCGTGTTTGCACCACAAATTTACTTGATTTTGCTCAAAACAATGCCTTAAGAGTGATAACTGGTGCTGCCAAGTCCACTCCTATTGCTGCAATGGAGGCTCAAACTGAGATTGAACCATACAGATACGCAGGGAGGTGTTAGCCCTATGTTTTTGGGAACGATTTAAACGAATAAACAAATCTTTGGATGAGTACCATAAACCCACAGATAGACTAAAATCCCAGCGAACACCCCTTGTCTGTTACCAGGATCTTTATAAAAAGTATGGAGTCACTACCGGAGAACCAGCTCCACTTACTGCTTTTCAGGACTGCTTCCAGGAGCTCCCTGAGGCAGAGCTCCTCCTGACAAATCACCACTTGCCGAAGCATGCATCTTCGGATCAGGAGCATAGAAGTGCAGCCCTCTGAACTATCAATGAAAAATACCCTGCTCCAGAATGGCTCCAAGTTTACACAGATGGATCATCCATGCCTGGATCAGTCGAAACAGGTGATGCATACTACTGCTCATGTTTGAGGGATTTTCTGCTGTAGTTGCCCACCTTATCAACTATGACGGCGAGGTAGCTGTCATATATGGTGCATCAATAGAACTTGAGAACCTGACTGCTCCGGGTAGGGCCGTTTTCCTTGTTGACTCTAAGACCGCCATCATGAATCTCTCTGGGAACTCACGGACCGACTGTAGTAAAACAATAGAATGTAGAGGAAAACTAAATGCTCTCATAAATGCCGGGTGGGTACTTAATTTCCAATGAATCCCGAGCCATGTAAACATCACTGGCAATGAAAAGGCTGATCAACTAGCCAGGCAGGGAACAAGCCTCCCCCAGCCCGAACATCTGAGTTCACTACATTCCTCCAGGTCCCTAATAAAGACGTCCACTAAAAAATTGAATCGCGGTCGATTGAGGGAGCTCTCAGCAGGAAAACGGTGGGAAAGTCTTGTGACGGGTGGACCAATTGACCAAAACTTGCTGTTAGCGTTGCAGCTTTCAGATTGAAGACCTGTCATGATTACCTTGCTGCGCACCTCCACCGCATTCATGTGCTACCAACCCCGGAGTGTCTGTTGTGTGGAGGTGAACTTATGAATGCCGAGCACCTTAATGATTGCACAGCCCTGGACCGGGCCCAGGATTACAACAGTTTCATTTTCAGGGATGCCCATCTCTACTGGTCAGCTCGTCGCCAAATGGCTCAACTGCTAGGGTGGGCGTTGGCTAGTAAGTAAGTGTTTGTGTCCACTCATTCTAAAAATATTAGTCTAAAATTTTGACAATATTAGTATTATAGTAATAATTTTTATATCCATTATTAATTACGTGGTATTATTAAATAACAACAAATATGTATATTAACATTCTAAAAATAGTATTTTAAAGACCTTGTAAAATCTAAATCGAATGAAAATTACTAAATAACTTTATCGGTGTATATTAGCGTAATATTATAGCTAGATATATTTGGCAGGTAAATGTAACAAGATACATTGTGATTGTGTGGCACTACGCACTCGTCACTGCGGCCGACATAGGCCCTTTACTTGTTACTCACCTAGTTTTAATGGTGTCCTTTCTCTTCCGCTCCTGCTGCATCTGGTTTCTTTTCTTATACAGCCATTCATTAAAACTTTCTTGAGACTTGCGTAATTTTTCGCATTTCATCTAAAAACAATACAAACCGTTTACAATTTCAGTTATGTAAAAACCTAGGCATTGGATAATAATTGGTATTACACATAGCTCAATGCGGTTGCCGTATAGGCTGGACGTTACGTGTCCCGGGTCCAATGTAGTACGGAGTTCCATGTTAACCTTTTCTATTTCAATAAAATATGTAAAGGAAACAAAGCGACATGCATTGGAAACTATTTTATTATTTGAAAGTACATAAAATGCACTTTTATTAATTCGGTTGTGAAAATAATATCTTGTAAATGTCTACCTCCATTGTTCACACACTGGTGTAACCTATCCCGGAAGTTGTACATTGCTCGACGAATCATATTTGGCGGAATAGCGTTGATTTTTTCAGTGGTAGCAGCTTAATGTTAATGGCATTTTGGGGACGATACACGTACACCTTTCTTCAGGTAACCAAATGGAGAAAAACGCATGTGGTTAAATCAGGTGATCTCGGTCGACTTATATCAAGTCGCAAAGAAATGAGATGACCGGGAAATTCCATTGAACGCCGTGACGGATGGGGTGTTGAACCATTTTAAGGTCTCTATGCATTATTCTACAGACATTACTGGCAGAGAATACAAGTGAAAAGAACGGAACGCCGGAGAGATTGTTGAATTAAAGCAAACACTCTATCCACATTTCCCAGTAATGTTAACGTCCTAATTCGGCCTGCTAGTTTACTTTTTAATCCCCAAGATGTCACTCTGAAAATCGATACCCATTTTTTATTTGTTGGTCCAATGGAATAGGATCATGGCGACCAATAACATAATGAATAAGAAATGCTCAGTGTGTTGTGATCACGCTTCTGCCATTTTGAATGAACTCTTCCTCTATAAACCCACGATGCAGTCCCAAACAAGCCATTGCTCATACTGACAACTGCATGTCATGACTCGTCCTGAGACGCCATCCACACCCTCCTACCCTCTCTCGTGTTTGGACAACGACCGTATGAAATCGGAAAGGTTAATATGAAACAACCTGTACTATAGCGGACACGTAGTCTGTAGGCAGTAGCACTCTATGCTGTTACACCGTAATACACACACACACACACACACACACACACACACACACACACACACACACACACACACACACACACACACACACACACACACACACACACACACACACACACAAGCACGCACACACACACACACAAGCACGCGCACACACACACAAAAGGAATCACACACGCACGCGCGCGCACACACACACACACAAAAGGACACACACACGCACGCCAGCACGCACACACACACACACACTGCGCACACAAGCACACACACACACACACACACACACACACACACACACACACAAAAGGACACACACACACACGCACGCCAGCACGCACACACACACACACACTGCGCACACAAGCACACACACGCACACACACGCGCGCGTGCACACACACACACACACTAATTAACAATAATTACATACCTAGAATTATGCCAACCTAACTATTACTAAAATAGTTTCCAGATTTCCTGCGTCTCTTAATACACATTTTAAAACATAATAAAACAGGATTTCAACTATAAAATGAGTTTTATTTACAATAAATGTACTAGTTATATAAAAATCAATTATCTAATCATTCTGATAAAGAATTAAGCCTTATCAAAAGCTGAATGTTTCTAAGCAATGTACTAAAATTTACCCGCTTTAATGCTTGGGAAGAATGTCGCGACATTTACGTTGCAAAACTTAGTAAGACAAAGCGGAAATGTAGCCCGAGCCTATCAACAATACATTCAGCTTCATCGCCGGCGACATTTGGGCAATAGCGCGTCATTATAATGCACTGCTCGTGTGACGATTTAATTGGAAAGAAAGTGATCGCGTAAGGAACGCATAACTTGGCACGAGCATTACTTACGTGCTGCAGCTCCCATTGTCTTGCTTTCATTTGTCGCCGGGTCTCCTCCATCTCCTTGCGGGCCTCTTCTTGCTTCCGGAAGTACCATTCCTCGTATACGGCCTTCGCCAGGACCTGACGGTGCTCCCCAATGCTTCCTGTACAAGAACTTGCAAAACTGTAACCTCCAAGTGCTAAACTTTGCCGAACTACATTACTTTAGACCTAACTTTAGCTGCCATTGCAATAATAATATGCACAGTTATTTAAAATACCAAATGTATATAATATTAAATATTGTATATGTTTTGTATAGTACTGAAAACTAACACAATTAAAATATAATATATTAGGAAATGCAATATATTGAGAATATATTTTAACACAATTATAAAGGTAAAAAAACACAAAGTAGGCCTATATACACACACCATTCGATACTTTGGTGGTAGGGCCGACAACCCTTCTGGATTAGCAACATTCCGGAGGGGCTGGAAGGTAATGTATGTTCTCAAGCAAACATTTTTAGAAAATTAATTTTTACATTTCTTTTCATTTACCACTAAAAATGAAACCAAGATCGATTGAGGGAACTCTCGGCTGGAAAGGTCTTGTCTTGGAGGGATCAACCGACCATAAGCTGTCCCGAGCTATAGCGTTACACCATTCAGAATGATTACCTTGTGCACAACTCCACCAAATCCATGTGCTGCCGACCCCGGAATGACTGCCGTGTCGTGGTGAAATCACTAATGCATTCAAGATTGCACAGCCCTGGACCAGGACCAGGATTACAACGGTCCCACTTAAAGGAAGACTATCTCTACTGGTCAGCGCGTCGCCAAATGGCTCAACTCCCAAGGATGGGCGTTGGATAGAAAGCAGTACATTTCTCTAAAGCCCAAAACTTGGCAAAATGAGATAATTAAATCTGCTCCTAACTTTAACGCACAGCAAATTCAAAGAGTATTTTTGTGTTTTTTATGTTTATCCGTGTCTATTGTTGAAGTGTTTACTGATTTTGGCTGTGTATTATGACTGTACGTTTTGTACGGGACAAAAATCATCAGGAAGCTTAAATTAAATTGTAACATTGATTTCAGTTAATTTAATGTTGCAGGTAATGTGGGTAGAACACTTGCTTTAAAATCTAGTTACATTATTTCTGTACATTAATAAGTTAAAATTCTATGTTTTTTTTATCATGAAATAAATATGGGTATATTCATTTATATTTCAATAAATCTTACTAAGATTAACTTAATATATTATTGATACAGAAATATATATATATATATATATATATATATATATATATATATATATAAAGACATATGTGTGTGTATGTATATATATATATACTTGCATTTTACAAATGAAGTATTCACTTCTGTCGGCCATTCTTATTCACTGTCACGTTGTACATTGTATTTTTAAGTTTCTGCAGAATGTGCAATGATTGTGTATTTAGATGGGCCAGAATAATGCCACAAGACTGTTTCGTTAGGGTATGGACAAGTTACACACCATACATATGTCGCTACCTAATCTTTAGCGGGGAGGTTTAACTAAAATAAGTTGCGGTACGAACCTTGTAGGAAGTCATCAGCGTCCAAGTCAAAGCCTTCTCTGATCACAGCCTCCCTCAGTTCTTCCAGCGAGACAGACCTCCTCGCTACCAAAGTGTTTACTCTTGCTCTCGCGTTTCTGCAAAATGTCATCATTAATACAGTGTTTGTGCTTTATTATGTTTTACCAACCAAAGCAATTTTGATATAACAAGAGACGTACAAAAGTTTTGTAAGATTTTATAAAAACAATTTTATATGCCGTATGCGCCATAATACACAGTACTGAAACTGAACCAGCTGTAGTTGTCTTCTCGATCAGCTGTGCCTACATTTGTTGCCCCGTACCCGTGTGACGTATTTCATTTGAGGTTAGTTTCTGCTGCCATGGTGCTAACTACAGCAGACAAACCTTTATTGTATAGCATTATTTTCGCCCATTTGGAATTGGAGGTGCGTGTGGGCCAAGTTTGTCACACACTGCGTTACGTTTTCAGGAATAATATCTCGCCTAGTAACGCTGTGATTATTAGTGTTGTTGGGCGATTTCGAAGCTCAGGTAGTGTTTCGACACAGCGGAAGGGTTTTTCGTGTCTGTATGACGGCTTTTCGGAACTATTGTCTCTACGAATGAAAACCACGGCAGGGTGTTACAGCAAGTGTTACAGTCATTGAAACGTACCCTGAACCGAACATCTTTGAAACAGAATGTAAGCAATACATCGATGAGAATAATGTTAAAAAGCATTGATGGTTTTCCCTGTAAAATACAAACTGAGCAAAATTTGAACTGTATAAACAAAACCGCCAGAGTTCAGCACTGCCTTCCATGTTAGCAATGTGCTATGCAAAATTCTGAGTTTCTGAGTGACGTAGGGTATATTTTTGGATGAGTGTCATGTGCGCCTTAGTGGTTTCGTAAACAAGCAGACAACACGTTTTCTTGGGCTTGAATGTCCTGGCAGTGTTGTACAGAGGCCACAGGATAGTTGGCGTGTAACCATATGGTGCGCTGTATCAGAGAGAGGCATAGTTGCTCCATATTTTGTTGTAAACTATATGGAAATCCTCTTAGTGAAAGTCGCGACCGATATAGGACCTGCCTTTTCGTTCACAATGGTTCCAGAAAGATGATGCAAAGAGCCAAACAGCCTTTGACAACATTGTTTTCCTTCAAGAAACTTTTGACAACCGCCTCATCTCCCTTAGAGCAAACTTTATTTACCCCACTCTCCCACTCCCCCGATCTTTTACCACCTGACGCCTAGGTCTGGGGAATGATGAAGGAGAAGATTTTCTGTGATGACCCACCAACCACCATCGTCCAACTACAGAGAAAATAACCATGTGTATAATAAACACGAAACAATTGCTCTTCACCAAAATGATGCAAAACAATCAATGACGGTGCAAATGTTGCCTCAAAGTAAACGTTGGTCATATAAAACATGTTTATACCCGAGTCTAACCGATTTAGCTATTACCTGTATCTTTTTTTTGTAAAATTATGTAAATTAATTCAAATAAAATCTCACAACTGTTTCAGTACTGTTTATTTTGGCGCATACAGTACGTTCTGCGCTGGGGCTAATGGTCCAGTCATGCATAAATAAAACTACAAGTACTAACAACCCTTTATTTACATCAGTATTTTTAAAATGTTTTGTAAAAAAAGCAAGAATAATAAAAATGTTTCGATAGTTCTGAACTATTTCAAAAAGATTTCAACTATGTGTGAGGTGTATTTAACGTAACTCAAGCATTGTAATTCTCAGCAGATCGGGACAACTTACTTGGTGTCCGGTTTGTAGCGGTTCGGGTCTTCGGGGAATTCGAACTCCTTAGGTTCCAACCCCAGCAGCTTCATGCTTCTTCTGAAGTTCCTGAAGCACCCTTTTTTCCCGGCTTCCAAGTGAACGTCTCCAATATCGATTACGCTGTTTGGCCTGCGTCGAGGCGTTACGTGTCTCCTGTACATATAATCGAAAGTAAGAAGTTTATCGATATCCCAAGTCACTGATATTGCAAAGAATACGCGAAACTTTATAAATCCAAGATTTTTCTATAAATCAGAGTATCAGGTTACACCGTACTACAATAGCTTTTTACAATATAGCAACAAACTATCCAGTAGACTAAGTATAGATTTTGGTCAAAGAGAAAAACAAAATAAAGTTACACTTATTGGTATTAATTTGGCAAAAAACCACTACCTACTGATGTTTTCAGCAGACGCAGTTGACACTAGGTCAGCGCATTATTCAATGCTGTGAGTCACTGACAAGACTGTTGCTCAGATGTGTTGTATTGGTATGAGTCTGTGGTGTGTCATTGCTCATTGAGTAGTTGTTAATTATGTGCTCAAATATAGTGTTTTAATGTGAGTGTGTTTTTTCGTTTAGGATGTATTGCGGATAGTATTAGTTTTATGTTGAGTTGAGTTTGTTGCTTTTTTTAAGTAGCGTATGATTTTTAGATTGGTGTCTATGTTAGACTGTGAGTGTAGTGTGTTTTGTATGTATATGGCGAAATTTGATTTGGGTTGTGTTTTTTTATCTTTTATGTGTTCGTTGTATTTTGTGGTAAACAAAAACTTCAAGATGTACAACACAAAAAGTGTAGAATAAAGTTTCCTAATATGCATTCGAGTAGGTTTTTCTCCCTTTCAAACAAAATAATATTTTCCTTTGTTGGCGCTTTTCGGAATAAGTCCATTTTCAAAAGTAAAATCGTACTGTTTGTTCAAATCTTGAGTTTGTGTTTATATACTTTTAAACCCTCTCCCCACCACTTGCAGACCTCAGTTATTTATTGTAATGTTAGGAAAGGCAGAAAAATATACTCGAATATATATAAACTTTACTAACAGACATGCAGATGAGTATACTTAGAGTTTAAAGTTTTCTTATGAAGGCTAACTGGTTGACTATTTCGCCTTCATTCGAATTCGCATTCATTTTTATTATTGTAATATAGTTATGTCATGATGTAATATAAATAGGTGCTCGGCTTTATAGCTTATTTAGGAAGTTTTAAATTTTGCCTGTGTTGTAAATTGAGATTTAATGTGTATCTTTTCAATTTCTGGGCCCTACCTCCAAATATATTATTTTTACGCATTCCATTGCCAGATATAATTTTTGTCTTGTATTATCGGTGATATATATATATATATATATATATATATATATATATATATATATATATATATATATACATACATACATATTTATATATATATATATATATATATATATATATATATATATATATATATATATATATATAGGAAAATAAAATAAATACAAGAATAATTTTTTTAATTATGTAACTCAAAGCTTTTTCGTTTATTCTTGTATTTGAATTTCTTTTATTCTTTTATTGTTACAAAAGAATACATATATACATACACACACACACACACACACACACACACACACACACACACACACACACACACACACACACACACATATATATATATATATATATATATACAAAATATTTATGCTTGAAAATAAACTTATATTTCTAACTCATATAACTCATTATATATATTCCTCGCGTATACATTACATAGGATTGACCTGTTCGTTTAGTAATTTTCAGCACTAACAGCGTCTATGTAAACATTTACATCTTTACACTAAAATTCATATTTTATAACCTTGAATTAGGCTGACTTTTGTTACTTGAAATAAATTTTGTAATATTTAAAAATTACTTTTTAATAAATGTATTTAATTTTGTCACTTAGGCATATCACATCTCACTTCTCTATAGGCATAAGTTTTGTAGTTACGTTGAAGGCCATCAGTTGTTGGTAATAGTCAAGAACCACTTGTTGCTTGTAAATAATAACATAAACATTCGATTTTATTAGAATACAAGATTAAAGCTAACTTATTTCATCATGAATAATTTATAATGATATTACAATGAAAATATTGGAAACAAGCCCAATACCACAAAAATAACAATAATACAAATTAGGCTACTTAAGATTAGCTGTATTAATTATTTCTTATTATTTTTGTGGTACTGTTTCCAATGTTTTCATTGTAATATATTGTACCACTGTGCTCTTGATATTTTAAATTTATAACCATGAATAATATTATATTATTCATCATGAATCAAGAGATTACCTGTCATGAATTGACAGGTGTCTATGTTGAATTGAATTGAATTGAATTCTGAGTTGAATATTGAGTTGAATATGTCTATTGAATTGAATCAATTCCTGTTTTACAAAGCCGTCACTTTTTGACGTTTACATATTACTTAAAAATACATTCAAATAAGAAAACCATTACAAAGTTAAATATTATAATAGTTCACTCAAAATCTCACTACACAGTAGGTTATTATAACAGACTAGTTTGGCCGTAGTTGACGAAGACGATTTATTCGTCGAAACTAGTCTGTATTGGTAGACTGAGCGTGTAGTGAGATTTTTAATGAACTATTTTAATATTTACGTTTGTGATTCTTCTCACTAGCTAAGTTCTAATTAACTTAATAATCAACACATTGTTTCTAGTGTTACCAACCTTGAAATAATATTTAAAACTTACATTTAAATCGACATTCAAATAATTTAACTTTACTCGCTTGTTAGAAATATCCACAATACATTACTGTATAAAATATGTACTATATATTACTATATCAATATATAGCTACAAAGTATCTGGTTACGGCAGGCATATACCAATAGCAAAATGAGAATGCCCCTGGACGCCAGGTCAGTTCTTCTCGCACGCACGCACACGCACCCTTACGAGCGCAGAGGATTAGGACAGACCCGGGACCGGTCAAATTTCCGTTCAATTGGTCATTTAGTGGTATCTTCTAGCCAAACTCTAACTTTTCAAGTCTAACATTTTAACTGAAAATAGTTTCTACTTAAACTAAAAATAGTAACTAAAAAATATTGATTCTACTTGAAATTACAGAAAAATGATACCAAACAACCCATGTTTAAAATTAAACACTAAATTCCAATACAGTTAACACATTATTTCATGTTATCCTCTCATGAACAGTGACAATAAAATGTACATTGTTTGGTATCACTTTTCTCATAATGGTGTGCAGAATTTATTTATGCTAAACTTTCTGCGGTGTGTAAACAAATTACAGTTTGATCAAGAAAGTACCTCTAGGTGAGTAATAAACAGAGCGCCGGAAGCAATACGGCCCGTCCTAATCTTCTGCCTTTGTGTGAGTGAGACTACCTGGCGTTCATGGGCACTCGCATTTTGCTATTAGGCCTACTTAAAATGCTTAATATTTTGCTATAACAAATTTAAGTTTGTATAGTTCTAAAAACGTTTTCCTAACGCCAGCTAACCGGTTGCTGAATTGAGTGTTCGCCACATTATTTTTATAACCAAACCACTCTGACGTAATACTTTGTTGCTGTGATGTAAACTAGCTATAAAGTTGTTTAATGAAGAATAAAACAATGTTCAGCTTTGAAAAGACGCTTTAAGGCTATAAAGTTTCATGTGTGTAGGTTAATTGAGGTTATGTTTTTTTTTCAAATTTTAACGACTAATTTTAATTTGTGATATTTAAAACCACTTTTTTCTGCTGTAAAATCTATTTCCAACATATATATATATATATATATATATATATATATATATATATATATATATATATACATATATAATAAATTTAAAATATTTCAAAAACAAAAATACTTTTAATGATATATTTATTCAAAGCTTTTCGCCGATAAAATAGTACCAGCATCTTCAGGAAAATAATTATCTAATAAAATATTTTTACAAAATTAAATCATATGTGCTACAAAAGACCATATGTTTATAAGTATTGTACTTTATGTAATTTTTTCTATAACATCAATGACCTTATAAAGAGTTTGGTGCCTTGATCTCACTTGAATTTGTTCATCGATTAATTTGTCTTTAACTTTATGCTTATAAATTTCCAATGTTTCAAATATATTCATTTTTAATCCTTTATTTAATTCTTTTATTAATTTCATATTTTCTATTTCCGGAAACTCGTGTCCATTATTAATACAATGCGTAGCTAAATTTGATTTGTATATATTTGGTTTGATATAAGCGTTTAAATGTTCTTTGTATCTTCTTTTAATTTCTTTTTTGTTTGTCTTACATATAATTTATTACAAGTTTGACATTTTAAATTATATACTCCATTTCTTTCGTGCATATTATTTTGATTTTTGTTATTGTTTATTAAATTGTTAATTTTATTATCAGTTTTATATGTAATTTGTAAATTTGTTTCTTTAAATAATCTTGTAATTTTATTTATTTCGTTACCAGTGAATGTAAAAGTTGTCCAAATATTTTCTCTCTAATTAGGTACAAAGTTATTTTCGAGTTTCTGTTTTCTTATTATGTTATTATTTAATTTATCTATAGTTTTTCTTTTATATCCATTTTCTAACCAATTTGATATATTATATTTTTCTCTTTTATTTGATCATTTAAATTCATTGGTATTTTGTGCATTCTATGTAGTAAATTATAAAGCGCTGCCATTTTTTGGTTGTATGGATGATTTGAATAATTGGTATTATTTGATTTGTCTGCGTTGGTTTTCTATATATATTATATTCAAATGATTCATTACTTCTAGTAAATGTAATATCTAAATAATTTAGTTTATTTTTTTATTCAAATTCATGAGTAAATTTTATATTTTCGTGTATATTATTTATACATTTTAATATTTTGTCAAAATTTAAAAGAAATATTAAAAAAGAAATTAAAAGAAAGATACAAAGAACATTTAAACGCTTATATCAAACCAAACATATACAAATCAAATTTAGCTACCCATTGTATTAATAATGGACACGAGTTTCCGGAAATAGAAAATATGAAATTAATAAAAGAATTAAATAAAGGATTAAAAATGAATATATTTGAAACATTGGAAATTTATAAGCATAAAGTTAAAGACAAATTAATTGATGAACAAATTCAAGTGAGATCAAAGCACCAAACTATTTGTAAGGTCATTGATGTTATAGAAAAAATTACATAGAGTACATTACTTATAAACATATGGTCGTTTGTAGCACATATGATTTAATTTTGTAAAAATATTTTATTAGATAATTATTTTCCTGAAGATGCTGGTACTATTTTATCGGCGAAAAGCTTTGAATAAATATATTCATTAAAATTATTCTTGTTTTTGAAATATTTTTAATTTATTAACTATATTGCAAGAAAACATATCACCATATTCAATATATATATATATATATATATATATAACAAAATAGGTTATTCAAATACAAGAATATGTATTAATTTATATTCAACGCTTTTCGTTGGTAAACAGTACCAACATCATCAGGAATGAAAAATACCTGAAGATTATTTTTCATTCCTGATGATGTTACTGTTTACCAACGAAAAGCTTTGAATACAAATTAATAAATATTCTTGTATTTGAATAACCTATGTTGTTTTAGATTATTAAACAAGAAAACATATTATATATATATATATATATATATAAACAAAAAGATATCGAAGTTGGTACAATCTTTGTCAAGCATCGATTTTTTTATAAAACGACTCATTGTTTGTCAGGCTAGGTTACGTCAAATTTTAAGTTCAGTTCTCAATTTAATGTAAAATATTTAAATTTTCTAATTGTTAAAAATTTTTAACCAAACCTTAGGTCTTTTATAAATTAAACTTATCATTAAATTTCGTCGTGGAGTTGTCCTTTAGGTTTTAATTTATATATTAGCTTCATCTATAGTATAAAATTTCTTTAAACTGTGTAACAACTGTTCAAATTGAACATATTACACCTATTGATTGTAGTTATTTTACCTATCACCTAGGGCAATTTTCTACAATAAACTTTCAAGTTTTCTCTCAGCTTCTGATAGATGAAATTGGTAAAGTAATTTGAAATGTAATAAATACTTAACATAATCATAATCATAATCACTTGGAAATATTTGTATATATAAATTTTTCTGCCTTTTCCAAGATTGTTATATTTTCCTTTGTTAACGCGTTTCGGAATGACTTCATTTTCAAAACTCAAATACAGTAGTACTGTTATCCCAAATCTTGAGTTGGTCTTTATATACTGATAGCCACGCCTCCCACCACTTGCAGACCTCTACTCCTATTGGTTCTCGCCTACTCTGACTCCTCGCGTTTATTTGTTTATTAAATACACAGTCGGACGTTATTTTTAAAAGTTCAAAATTATTAATTAGCTGAACTCGAAAAGTCAAGAGTAGGTCTGTGCCAATAGGAAGCGAAGTCTGTAAGTGGTGGGGGCGTGGCTAGCAGTATATAAACACAAATTTTTGGGCGAATAGTACTATTTACGTTTTGAAAATAGAGTCATTCCGAAACGCGTCAACAACGAGTCATTCCCCACTTACCTCAACCCCAAAGCCGAACTACTTCTGACCGGCTGCCCTTCGTCGCCTTTCGTCAGAAGCTTCAGCCTTTCGTGTTTGCCCGCCTTCTCCTGATAGCTGCACGCACTCGTAGGCCTTCTCCTCATTTCCTTCTCTTGGAAACCCACTCTCAACTTCCTCGACCCCAAACACAACTCACTGTCCATGTCACAATCTGGGCTCGCAAAATCGCTCTTTCCATCATCTGTATAACCTCTGTAAGTCATAATAAATTCCGAATTCGTCGCCCTTTTGAAATAAATCGATCGGTTCTGTTGTTATTCCGTTGCTATGGGAACCACTGTTTCACTAGTCATGCGCCGACGTCCAACGTGACCTATGCCATTAATACCTCGTAAAACTAATTCTATCACTTTATAAAATTGCTTTATTTAATCACTAAAATTGACTAAAAGCAACCTGTGTGTTGGACAAGCTACACTCCATTTTAAATTGTACACTGACGTAAAACTAAAAGTTTAAAACCAACCACTACAACAAGTTAGGAACTAACAAGCTGTATCTAAACTTTACGGTGATGTATCGGGGCTGATTCTATTGCTAAAACTGAGAAACAAAGTGGGCCTACACGTCAGCGAGTTACGGCCAACGAGATATTGTATAGTTTGATAAATATATTTAAAATGGTCTAATTGTAAATGAAATTAATTAAATATTGGAATCTTGTTGCTGTTCATGACGAAATGGTCGTAAATTACTTATTACACTTTTGCTATTACCTGCGACCTGACTTTTTGATAACTAAAGTCGTTAAATTGTTAACTTACACTTGGAGGAAACGTTTTCATCTTACGACGTCTTACGAGGAGGCTGAAGAAGTCGTAAGGCGAAAACGTTTCCTCCAAGTGTAAGTTAACAATTTAACGACTTAAGTTAACAAAAGTCTGATCGCAAGTAATAGCGAAATGTAATAACTAATTAATTGGTTACAAGCGCTGAATTGTTAAAACTCATGGCTTTTTAGATTAATTAAAAAAATACAACAGACTTTGAATAATTTATGTAAACAGCGCGTCAGTTAGTTGTTTCGGACAGTTGTTATTCTTCACAAATTTATTAATTATTGTTTAACACGCTCAAAGCATGGTCCCATTTTAAAATTATATAATTAAATTGATTTCGCAAAATAAAACCGCTTCCGTACGGGAAATCGCCAGGAGTTTTAATATTCTGATGAATTTTCTGCTGATTTAATATCAAATAATTTAAACCGATAAATTGGCGCTTGAGTGGCCTATTTCTAAGAGCTCTTTGCGACTAATCTAAATGTGTTGAGTTCAATCCCCGGTTGCCCCAAATTATTATTGCGCGCCTTTTCGGCCCCCCAGAGTGATTTGGCCTGTAAAAATGAGTGCCTTGGGTGATAAATCAAGGCTGAAATGTTACCCAAATTATTTCAGCGGTTAACTTCATTAGCAAACGGTATTTCGTATATTTTTTTTTTCAAATTAACATTCTACTAAACGGGAAATAAGTAGATTACTCAACATTTACATTTTATTTTTCCATGACAATTTACTTAAATTATTTTAACAAAAATGAGTTTTTTATATGGTTTATAATAAAACAGACCTCAAGTTTTCTCTGGTTGGTAGAAATAATTCGAGCCTTTACAATATCAGAGTATTAAACGTATTTAATATTAATAAAAACAATATACATTTTACAATATAATACACATAAATCTGTTAAAACCATAATAAAAGACGCACTCTGAAGATAAAATCATAGATTAAAATGCAGGAACACAGATGAAATATCACATATATGTGCATGAACCAACACAAAGCATACCCTTCTTATGATATGTCTTCTACGAAATGAATCCGAGCAGTTAGCTTATATACAATATGGGTTATTTAGACTACTATTTACAATACATTAAGTAACAAATTATTTTGACAATTTCAAATTTTGTATCATATTATAAAAAATTAAAATTGTGTTTAAAATATTACAACTTCATGACCAAGTAAGAACGTAAGCAAGTTTCAAGTAGCCTAGTCAGTGTAAGCATTTACCTTATCAAAACCTAAATCTCCCCAATGTGTTGCACAATCGTTGCACTTTATTGGTGCAATGTTAACATTTTGATTATTCGTTGTATGTAGCATAATATTTGCAAAACTGTTTCTGAACAAGCAATAAATATTGCAATAAAATTCAAATTTATTTAGCAAAAACTCGTCTGCTTCTATATTTTGTAACGCTAGAAATTGTAAACATGTATTTGTAGAGAAATGAATTTTCTTTATTGCGATTGTACTTACGAGTTTTATTAACCGTACATTTCATATATTATGTATTTTCAATAATCTTTTACGTTTAGTATAATGTATAAGCATTCTTAGAAATTAGAAATTTCTTAAAATTATTATTTGGTCAAAATTTAAATTACTGTGAAATATATCAAATATTTTTTAATTTTATGTGAGAATAATAAGTCAATATCTTTTAACATCGTACCTTTTTCTAAATTTTTGTATATATATATATTATATTTTTATATGTGAATTAAAATATTTCAAATACAAGAGTTAAATTATATATTTTTCAAAGCTTTTCGCTAATAAATAATAAATTTCCCATATTATTGTTTTTCCTGCATATACTATACAGTGAAATGCTTTGAAAAATATATAAATTAAAACAATTCTTGTATTCAGGCGGGTATCCAAGGGCAACCTTCAAGAACTTTGGGCTAAAA
>JBAIZL010000004.1:192323617-192338617 GCA_036971475.1 Prosapia bicincta | reverse complement strand
GTTCGAGGCTATGGGTAATAAAGTTCGATATAAATATGACGTCACCTATAAGCAGGCTTAGCCCGTACGTGTCGCCACTTAAAACACTCCTCGGCGTTAAAAGAAAATAACAAAACAATGGACATGTGTCTCCGTTTGGCGTGACGTGTAGAATAATCATGGAGTTATGTAAAAATCTGAATTGCGTAAAGCTGCATTGGGCAAAAGTGTGTCTGTGTCGGCGTGTCACGCACGTCCCTTCTTTCCGCTTAGGCGGCAAAGCTGTTTCCGCTGGAAATATACTTTTGTCTTTAATCACAACAAATTATTTAAGCATTATATTAAAAGAAAAAAAATACATTTTACCTAAATATGTAAACTTATACCGGTAGGCGCCAAAATAAACAGTACTGTAGAACTGAATTAGATATAGTAGTATGACCGATGTAGGGTCATTCTTGGTGGTTTTATAGGAGACTTCAGGAGATTTGTTGTGCCCGGAACCTGTCCTTTGGTTCACAATGGTTCCAGCAAGATGGCGCCACTGCCTCACTGCCTTAGACAACATGGCTTTCCTTCAAGAAACTTTTGGCAGCCGTCTCATCTCCCTTACAACAAACTATCTTACCCAAGCCACTCCTCCGATCTTACACCTCCTGAAGCCTATGTCTGGGAGATGGGGAAGGAGAAGATTTTCCGTGATGATCCACCAACCACCATCTACAAGAAAAACTACCCATGTGTATAACGAGCACTAAACAACCTCTTCACCAAAATGACGCAAAACCTGTAAGAACGGTAGAGTGTTGCCTTAAATTCCACGGAGGCCATATAGAACATGTTTATACCCGAGTCTAGCCGATTTAGCTTTTTTTACGTCTACGTGTTTGTAAAACTATAAAAATAAACTAAAATAAAATGTTACAATTGTTTCAATACTGTTTATTTTGGAGCATACGCTATTTAAAATATTTAAACTCATAAATTTATTTCCCCTGACAAATTTATTTCTCTTACTCGTATTTCTGTATTTTCAAAAATCAGAATATGCCTTGGCATATTGGTCTGGCGATTATCCATTTTCCTATATCTGAGAGCTGGGTATGTTGAACAGCCTTAACATTGCATCTCGAGTAAGAACCACTTGCAAGAACCGAAGCCCTCGTACAGGTCGAAAATGAGAGGCACGTATTTCCGAAAATCGTCCAAACAGCTTTCCCCCACAAAATTCGACGTTTGCGTATAAAAGCGCTCTGTCGTCACAGGCGATCGGTTTTTTCGCGCGATATTTTTCCTTCCTTAAATTTTAAACAACATATCGCGATTAATAATTCTTACACTGCTCCAGCTGCGGCCCGCTCGGTATTGCCCAAAGGTAACCACCATTCATCTATTTTTAACCCTTTTTAGCGTCCACTTAACCCTACGTCGGGGGCACGATTATTTTGAACGAATTTGTTGCAAGTTTGGCATAACAAAAATATAACTTCTACAGGAAAATAAGAAAAGCAGATAAAATAAATTACAATAACAATGCTGTCAAAATGCCAAACACCACCAAAAAAAAATAATATTACAATTTATCTAAGATTTTACCCTTATGTAAGTTTTGATGACCTTGTCATCATCATTTGAGTCTTATTACAAAGTTACAATCTATAGGACAATAATTTACAAACTAGACTGACGAGTTTGCAAACTGACGAGAATGTCAGTCTAGTTTGGAAATTATTGTAATTTTGTAAAAGGACCTCTGATGACCATGAAACGGTCATCGAAATGTACATAAGGGTTTAATCTTAGGTAACTTATAATACTAGTTATTTTTATTCTTTTCGTGCAATTTGGGATTATGACAATACTGTGTTTTGTATGTCATAATACTCGTTATATTCAAAATATAATATATATATTATGAATATATATATATATAAATATATATATATATATATATATATATATACATATACATATGTGTGTGTGTTATAATATATATATGTATGTGTATATATTGTACCACTGTGCTTTTGATATTGTGTGAAAAAAAAGCAATAATAAAAGCTATTTCATCTAATAATGAAATTAATATAACATAAAACAATAAATGAAAATAATTTGTGCAACAAGTCATATAAACAAAAAATGTTTAATAAATGTCTGCTAAATTCAACAAAGGAAAATTTTATTTTAGTTAGTTTTTAATAAATAATTACAATTGGTATAACATAACCTATGCGTTAAAACAACCTTTCTACCACATTACAACGTTAAATCAGCTGTTTTATGAAACCATATGTTATCACTTATTTAAAACCAAATGGGACGAAATAACTATATTGCATACCTTGCCCCTTTTGTGAAAAAATTCTTTTTTTAACTAAAAAATTCATTAAATTTAATTAACTAAATCATATTTAAAAAACTGTATTATCATAAAGTGTCCTTCATTACAAGCCTTAAAAAATGTATTTAAACTTGAGTGAATGCATTAGTATTTTATTAACGATTGAAAATTTGAACAAGATATATATAAGAAGAGTGTGAACTAACGGAAAGCCTATTTCACTGGAATTTTTTTGTTTTTCGACATAAAACAAAAATAATAATTCATTCCTTCACAAAAGTTAACTTTAATTTGATTGGTTATTCTATAAATTTCAACATTATCCGCTTTGTTTGTATTCCTTTTTTAATTTAGTTTCGATTCACGTTAGGAAGGTAGAACTATTGCTGGTTTACCTTAGGCTACTGTTTCAACTTGCTTTTACATGCGTTCGGCTAGAGCTTGCATTATTATTATTTTTTATTTTCTAAAATAAAACTAAAATTAATTATAAATTAACACTACACATTTGGCACTACTAAAACTTGTTGGACGTTAAATATGTAAATATTATGAAAGATATAAAACTCTATTAAATACTGTAGATTTCCCAGTTGTAGGATATTTCGCCGATAATTTTTGTTTAGAAAATTTTCAAATCTGGACGTTCCGCTCATCAAAATGCGAATTGAAATTAAAACCCACCGAAAATTTATTCGGAAACAAAACGTTACACATTGGATCACCCGGAGACATTTTATTATTTAATTGGCACTTTGAAATTGGCGTAAAACATTCTAACAATTATAAAAATTTTAATAAATGTAAATTTATAAAAACAACCTTTATTTACAATGCATTGCTTTGTAAGGCGAAACGTTGACCAGGACAGTTTTAAAGCTGCCACGATATTTTTGATTAAGAGCAAAACATAATTTTAATCAACATTGTCGCACCATTTTCTTAAAATAAAATATCTTGCATTAGTAAAAACACTGAAACTTAAAGACTGATCATTTCAGTTTAACTTTCGGGTAAGCTACAAATTAATTTCATAAAGATTAACTAAAAGCCCTTTTTTCTAAATGTTATGAATTAATTAGAAGTAAATAAGAAATTATTAATACACTCATCTTCATTTCTGTTAGGAATATTTTTATATGTTTGAGGTCAGTTTTAGAGTACGATTTAAGTTTTGAAAATGGTGTTGCTCCGAAACGCGTCAATAGAGCAGAATATTGAATCTTTAGGAATGGCAGAAAACTGTTCTCAAACATAAAGTAAATAAGACATTACTAAGCTATTTGTGCAAAAATTATAAATTAAAATCTATTTCTCGTTGTTTTAAAACTGTAACTTGTATCAATAAATTAAAATAAAACTTTATCTTATAAATTTAAACAAAGAAAAAGCTACGAATTTACTAAATGTACAATTACACCACAGTATTTCGTAATTGGATAAATTTCTTAGTAAAAATATTAATCATCTTCAACATTTTCCTGGTTTTTAATAAAAAGTACTTAACGATAGGTTTTGATAAAATAATTTACATTTATAAATATTACCTTATTATAAAAGCAATTTAAAAATCAAACATTACTTTTCCTTATTTATAAAAATTATTTTTGTTTTTTTTATATTAAAATAATTTCCGACCTGAACTAACGTTTTTAATTATATTTGAGTAAAATGCGTTATAAATAATCGGACGAACAAAATAAACACTAGCGATCTCGTCGATTGGCTAATACTTGAATACAAAATATTTTAGTGTTAGTCCTTCGTAACTCCCCTTGGGCTGCCCTTATGGTCGTTTTTATCGTAAAATGTAAGTATTTGATTCTATTTTCAAAATTTAAGGCGTTACAAATTTTCCTTCTTGTAAATCAAAATGAAATATTCATAATAAAGCTGTTTGAAATAGAGAGGAATATTTTTGAGGTTAGGATGCTTTTAAAAAAACTCTTTCTTTACAAATTTGTAATTAACAACGATTAGTTAATGCAAGGGTTAGAAGCCCAATGACTCTCTCCAGACATTAGAAATATTAGAACAATGTGTCACAATTATTGAATATATTTTACAATAATTAACATCTAAAGTTTAAATGATTGTGATAAAACGTATATTGGGCAACCAAACGGGAACATAGAGAAATATTAAAGAAACATAAGCTGGATAAAAAAATATGAAATACAAATTGGAACTTGCTACAGATAACAATAACAATCAAGCGAGTTTGTCGGTATCTTTGTGTGCATATTAATTCTCACTTTGTGATGAATTATCGGATTTATTTTTGTAAATTTTGAGTGTTTGTTTAAATTTACGTTTAATGTGTTTACATGTATATTATATTTAGCACTTAATTGGGTTTTCTTTGCGTTTTTCATAACAGTTTTTACCATTGCCCCCTTACAAGGGTGTTAGTTTTATTTTCAGGTTACTTTCACATTATTGTTTCACAATATTTATAACACGTTCGGCTCCTGACCCTTGTATGCCCTATAATTGAAACGTTATAATTAATTAAATATACTGTAAGGCTACTTTTAACCTTGAGTTTCGTTGAAAGCCTCCGAACCTATAATTTATACCTAACGTAAGTAAGATAACCATATTTTACAATAATATTTCTATTTTGCTAAATACGGCGTTTAAAAACGTGTATTTAATGAAACTGTAAAAAGATTCAACTTCTGATATCAAGCAAGCATTACAAATAAATTCTATAAAAAAGAGATATTATGTAAAATTAATAATCTCTGTTGAAACGCTGTAGATAATGGATTGGTTCAGATGGCTTACGTGAGTTGGTAATTGACCTCTAACCTTTCTTAACATTTTCCTTAATCCCTTCCATTCCTATTTAGCTTCTTCCTAACACCTTCATTAACTCCCTCCTAACTCCTTCCTTAACCTCTTCTTCGCTCCTTCCTTCCCTACTTAACTCTTTCTTTAACCCTTTCCTAACTTCTTCCTTAATCCCTTCTTAAATTAGTCCTTAACTCATTCTTTCCCTTCCTAATCTGTTTCGTAAATCCTTCCTTTCATTCTTAACCCCTTCTTACATTTCTTAACTCCCTCCTTAACACCTTCATTACTTCTTCTTAGGCCCTTCCTTTCCTTCTTAACCCATTCTTTCTCTCCTTAACCCCTTCCCTACCTCCTTGATTCCTTTCTTTACTCCTTCTTTCCCTACTTAACATCTTTCCGTACCCATTCCTAACTCTCTTTAACATCTTCTTAACCCCTTTCTCAAACCCTTCCTTCCCTACTAAACTTCTTTCCGTACCCATTTCTAACTGTTTCTTAACCTCTCCCTAATTTCCTTCTTAACCCCTTCCTTAACTTTCTCTTTCCCTTCCTAACCCCTTTCAAAACTCCCCTTTTCCCTTCTTAACTCCTTCCTTTCCTTCTTAACTTATTCCTTAACTTTATAAACCTTTCCTGGGTTAAGAGAGGGTTGAGGTCAATGGTGTAAGTTAACCCGAGGTTAGGGTTAATGACTGCATAGGGTCGAGGAAGGAGTTAAGAAAGAGTGAAGTCAAAAAGGGTTGGAGTCAATGACCTACTCAAGTAAGTCACTGAACCAAGCTGCTAAACGCTAATATAACAAAAATATGTACGAAAGTTAGGCTCGTACCCTTCTGCAGAGCAGCGTTCCACCGTAACATAACCATATGCACCATAAATGTGGCTCTACCTTTTGTCAGAATATTTAAATGTAAAGAATGAAGCAAGTCGTGAACCTCTGGACAAAGCTCACTGGCCGTCAAAAGAAGAGTCGTCCAGCGTGTGGAGCCAGTTGAATATCATCATGTTGCGGTCGTACTTTGACAGAGGCTTGCCGCGTTCCCTCTCCACGTCCGTAACCGTCAGTGGCATGTTCTTGCTGGAGCCCACTCGCAGCAGCGTGCTTGCTGAAGTGGAGGCGGTGGCACCCGGCACTGTGAGGTGGACGGCCGGAGGCTCAGCGGGCGTTGCTTGAGCGTTGGCCGCCGCCACTTCCAGACGGTCCAAGTTGAACTCGCTTTGTGATAGTCTCTCCAAAGCTTTGTAGGTGGTAAGCAGTCGGCGACGGATGTAGTTTTGCCTGACCTGGACAAGAGATTTCGTACAAAACTAGTGCTGTTAAATTTATTACACAAAAACAAGTACTATAAACATAAATGTTTTACAAGGCATTACGTACTTGGGCCAACTGAACAAGTTTCATTTTAGTTCCTTTTTAATAAATAATTGCAAAGAATATAAATAAAATAACTCAACCCATGCAGTAAAACAGCTGTTCTACTACATAAATTGTAACATAAAATCAACTGTTTTATGTAATTATATGTTATCACTTATTTTAAGCCAAATGGGACGAAATAACTACATTGCATACCTTGCACCTTTTGTGAAAAGTTTTTCTTCCATATAGCTCATTAAATTTATTCAATCAATTAATGATTGAAATTTTGAATAGGATATATATATATAAGGTATGTTTGAACCAATAGAAGGAATTGAATTATTAAGTAATTTTTGAACTTAGCCTATGTGTAAACTAACAACAACCTAAAATCATTAATTTATTTTCTCATACGCGTTTCAGTGACAAAGCTATCATCATTGGGTTTTTTATAGCTATACAAACTCTTATTAACATCAGTATAACTTTATTCTAAATATAATTTTAATGTAATGTAATCGAAGCTGTTAGAAATATATTTCGAGATCCTAAATTTAAATATAGCATTTGAAATGTATTTGCAAAAGAAGAAAATAGGTTGTGGCACTCCAGGCAGTGACGACAGAAGTGAACCTTTTTATGGCCACGTCTACAGAAACTTTAAATTGAAAAAACACTCTTAATTTTGCGAATTGAGAAATTGTCTCCTTTTGTTGTATTATAAGGAGCAATATACAGAATGTTTACGCCTAAGAACAGAATTTGCTCCGTGGCGATCTTCTCAGTGTGTCTGAGATAGTTCGGATAATCACAAACTAATGTAAAAGTGATTAATTATGTTTCACCGAACGTAATGGACTACAAAATTCAAGAATATAAGCCTATATATACATATATGTATATATATATATATATATATATATATATATATATATATATATATATATATATATATGTTATAATAGTGAATAGTACAAAAACACGACTATTACAGATACGGGACGAATACCCGCGGCTACAATGCTCACCTTTTTGTTAACAGAACGTATAAGATCTGCGGCCGTAAAAGAAGGCGGCGGGGGCATCGGTGCAGAAGTGACGTGACCACCGTGAGGAGAGGGTAACTGCGAAGTGGACACCACGTCACCTACAGCCACCCACGTAGAACACGACCTTGAAGCGTGTTCCAGGCGAGGATGGTCCACCAGGTATCCCGACCGTTGGACGCAAGTGAGCGCCAACTCGGACACGGCGCTCCGTGTCTGCAACTTCAGGGGTGTCTCGTCCGGAGACGGGAGCTGGCTGATGTCGCTCGTGCTGAAACTCTTCTGCATCCCCAGCGCCGAGGACAAGGCGGCGCAGCTCCGGATCAGGTCGTTCTCTTCCTCGAACCATAGAATTTCCGGAATGTCAGGAGGCCTGTAATCAACAGTAATACAATACCTATTAATGTATTTTACCAAGTGCTGTATTAATATACAAACAAATACTTATTAACTATTTTACTAAATTAGTTTTCGAGTCATTAAAGATCAGTCGATCTAAATGTTAGGATTACATGCAACAACACAGTTTAATGGCATTGGTATATGCTATACAGTATATTGTATGGCATTGGGTCTTCTTCGAACAAGAGACTTTCAAAATAATTCTTATTTTACTATGATTTAAATACGAAGCATCGGATAACATACAACTACATAGTTTAAGCTTAATTATGGGTAGATCATAGGAAAAACACCAGAAAAAGTCATGTCAATTTTGGACTACATAACGTAGGTTTACTTATTTGCTGTTAAAACAAAGTTTCAGAAATATGTGTAGTTTAAACTTGGAACTACAAAATTTAGGCGTTATTTACTAGTTGCTTGATGGGGAGATCGCTGACAATCTAGTGTCAACTTGGGACTACATAAATTACTCGTTAATTGTTAGTTGTCTGATGGATGGGGGGGGGGGGGTCACTGACAATCTAGTGTCACCTTGAAACTACAAAATTTAAAAGTAACAATTATTTGTTTTAATGGTACATCTACAGAAAGTATTCAGTCAACTTGGAACTAGATAATTTAGGAGTAACAATTATTTGTTTGATGGGTACATCTACAAAAAGTGTAGGGTTAACTTGGAACTACATAATTTAGGAGTAACAATTATTTGTTTGATTGATACATCTACAGAAAATGTCGGGTCAACTTGGAACTACATAATTTAGGAGTAACAATTATTTGTTTGACGGGTACATCTACAGAAAGTGTTGGGTCAACTTGGAACTACATAATTTAGGAGTAACAATTATTTGTTTTACGGGTATATCTACAGAAAGTGTTGCGTCAACTTGGAACTACATAATTTAGGAGTAACAATTATTTGTTTGATGGGTACATGTACAGAAAGTGTTGACCAACAGAAAGTTGGTCAACTTGGAACTACATAATTTAGGAGTAACAATTATTTGTTTTACGGGTATATCTACAGAAAGTGTTGGGTCAACTTGGAACTACATAATTTAGGAGTAACAATTATTTGTTTTACGGGTACATCTACAGAAAATGTCGGGTTAACTTGGAACTACATAATTTAGGAGTAACAATTATTTGTTTTACTGGTACATCTACTGAAAGTGTTGCATCAACTTGGAACTACATAATTTAGGAGTAACAATTATTTGTTTGATGGGTACATGTACAGAAAGTGTTGGGCCAACTTGGAACTACATAATTTAGGAGTAACAATTATTTGTTTGACGGGTACATCTACAGAAAGTGTTGGGTCAACTTGGAACTACATAATTTAGGAGTAACAATTATTTGTTTGATGGGTACATCTACAGAAAGTGTTGGGTCAACTTGGAACTACATAATTTAGGAGTAACAATTATTTGTTTGATGGGTACATCTACAGAAATTGTAGGGTTAACTTGGAACTACATAATTTAAGAGTAACAAGTGTTTGTTTGATGGGTACATCTACAGAAAATGTCGGGTCAACTAGGAACTACATAATTTAGGAGTAACAATTATTTGTTTTATTGGTACATCTGCAGAAAGTGTTGGGTCAACTTGGAACTACATAATTTAGGAGTAACAATTATTTGTTTGATGGGTACATCTACAGAAATTGTAGGGTTAACTTGGAACTACATAATTTAGGAGTAACAATTATTTGTTTGACGGGTACATCTACAGAAATTGTTGCATCAACTTGGAACTACATAATTTAGGAGTAACAATTATTTGTTTGATGAGTACATGTACAGAAAGTGTTGGGTCAACTTGGAACTACATCATTTAGGAGTAACAATTATTTGTTTGACGGGTACATCTACAGAAAGTGTTGGGTCAACTTGGAACTACATAATTTAGGAGTAACAATTATTTGTTTGACGGGTACATCTACATAAAGTGTTGGGTCAACTTGGAACTACATAATTTAGGAGTAACCATTATTTGTTTTACTGGTACATCTGCAGAAAGTGTTGGGTCAACTTGGAACTACATAATTTAGGAGTAACAATTATTTGTTTGATGGGTACATCTACAGAAATTGTAGGGTTAACTTGGAACTACATAATTTAGGAGTAACAATTATTTGTTTGATGGGTACATCTACAGAAATTGTAGGGTTAACTTGGAACTACATAATTTAGGAGTAACAATTATTTGTTTGACGGGTACATCTACTGAAAGTGTTGCATCAACTTGGAACTACATAATTTATGAGTAACAATTATTTGTTTGATGGGTACATGTACAGAAAGTGTTGGGCCAACTTGGAACTACATAATTTAGGAGTAACAATTATTTGTTTGACGGGTACATCAACAGAAAGTGTTGGGTCAACTTGGAACTACATAATTTAGGAGTAACAATTATTTGTTTGATGGTACATGTACAGAAAGTGTTGGCCAACAGAAAGTTGGACAACTTTGAACTACATAATTTAGGAGTAACAATTATTTGTTTGATAGTTATATGTACAGAAAGTTTTGACCAACAGAAAGTTGGTCAACTGGAAACTATATAATTTAGGAGTAACAATTATTTGTTTTGATGGGTACATCTACAGATAGTTTAGGGTTAACTTATTTCCTTTAGATTTGAGTCTATTACCGACTAAGCATGTAAATAATCCTTTACAATCCTTCTTTGTCAAAAATAAACATTCTGGCTGATCACACGATTGCCTTAAAACTACAACATTCACGCACGCGCTTCCGCACACGCGTGGTTGAGGTGCACTGGATTTTATAGACATTAGTTGAATTCCATATTTAATAATCTCAGGTAGGTTAACGGCGATCAGCTGGTATGACTATTGCCAGAGAAGGATTCTGGATATAAGTAAGAACCTCAAAACCCATAATACACGACATGGCGGTTAATGGCATCATATGTGCAGGGCTGCGTAAATGAAGTAGATTTTAGTGATATCAGAGTTTTAAATAACCGTTTATACATTATCTTCCATGTAAGGGGAAAGATGAGGGAGAAAATGGGAAGTCATAACGACCCCTTTATTGTCTGGAGTCTTGGGAAATACGCCTTCCCTTGGGCAGACCTACTGATGGCTGCCTTACCCGCCATTCGCGGAACAATAGCCTAGACTACTACTTGAATTTAATTAGCAACTGCAATAAACCTATATTTTGAAAATAACGAAATAGTCAAAGTCTTTAAAAAAATATCAACGTTTAAATTCGATAGGTATTTAGAAAGAGTGATGTTTTTAATTGAAAATAAAACTTTGAAAAAGACTGAAAACCACGAGGAAAATGATACACTAAAAACACTTGAACATGTATTTGTATATTACACTTGCCTATAGTAGCACTTACGTTTAACAATTCATGTTTATTTATGCACTCGAACCAAGTATTAAATAAATGAGAATACGAACAAATAAAAACATACACAAAACTCACAAAATAATCATTTATTTATTCATACGCGTTTCAATGACCAAGTCATCATCATCAGTGAGTGTTACTACTACAAACTCTAACTTACAACTTGAGTGAGTGTTACATGAATTGTAAGTTAGATTTTGTAGTAGTAGCACTCACTGATGGTGATGACTTGGTCATTGAAACGCGTATGAGTAAATAAATTATTAATTTGTGAGTTTTGTGTATGTTTTTATTTGTTTTTAACATAACCTCACAAGCTAAGCTCAAAGAATATTTGTTTAATGAGAATACGGTTTATCATGAAGACAAATGTATTTATTTTAATAGTGCAAGGCTCCTGCAACTAGTTCTTTGCCCTTATGAAGACTGTTGTGCTATAAAAACCTAAATCCTTACATTCAATGTGAATGATTTATATTTAAATGTGTAATGTGAGGAGGTAAAATATCAATTCCCTACACTTCACTAAGAAATCCCTTTGAGCTATAACTCCACTAACTTTTCTTACATGTGACTTAGGTTTTTATAGCACAAAGGTTTGATAAGGCCAACGAACTAGTGACCGAAACGTTGGACTATTGCAAAAGTACATTTGACTAGATGATAAACCGTTTTCTCACTTACTTTTTTATTATTGAGGACGTCCGTTTCGTGAGTTGTGTCCCATTGTCAACTCAGACCTTAACTGACCTCTTGCTTGTTTTAGGTTATGATAAAAAAAAATATCACATTTCCCGAAGCTGCCGTCCTCATTAAGTACCTCTACAGGCAAGTATAACATACTAATATATGTACAAGAGTTTTTAGAGGAAACTAGTAACTCTAGGTGAAGATGGAATCAAATATTTTGAAAATGTTTTTGTAAATAATCTTTAAGCTTTCTATTTACATTTTACAGGTTATCCAACTTATTTATATGTAGGCTACATACCAATGGTGAATGCCTTTTGATTTAGAACTACAAAACCAATATGTTTCGTTCAGATTTTTTCTACTGTCATTTATCAATAGACAAGGTTGCTTGGTATTTGAACGAGAGCAAAAACTTTGGCTTATTAATTCATAAAACACATTGTATTTTGGATAGTTTGTGGTGATGTTAATGGTTATTATATTATAGGAATAAATAAACACCAACACGCACCATCGGCCACATGCTTACCTCGCCGGGGCCTGGCCTTTGCTCTCCGGGTTAGGGCTGGGGCCTCTTCCCACAACATCCGAGTAGGATTTGAAGGTTACCAGTCGAATTCCTCTGCCCGCCGCGTCTGAAGCCAACGACGACACGGAAAACAGAGACAAATCCGTGGTGACCGACTCGTGTGAAGGGGACCTCAGCATACGACATCCTACAGTCAGCACCGGGGTCTGGGGGAGTCCTTTACTCACATCACTACCGCTGTTCTCTGTTGAAGTCATACTTAATCGTCACAGAAAAATGTAAACATTGCAAAAACACAAGGCTCTAGATACCGATTACAGACCGATCGATAGACTACGCGTGGCGCTCCCGGCGGCAATTAGAGGAGTTATTGGCGGACTGGCGCACCCATGCAGTTCCTTTTGTTACAAAAACCTCCTATTATCTGACCTATATCATATTTTATCCAAAGTATTTGAAGGATAGAAAACCAAATTTTTTTCCAATTTAATATAAAGTAAATAGAAGTAAATTATTTCTCCTTATTCAATATAATGGTTTTCTATCTATCGAGGTGTATTAATTTATTTAACCAATCTTATTTAAACACGTGGATGAAAAGGTTATATTTTTGAAATTACAGCCATTCTAAGTAATACAGCTTTTATTAAACCAATGTCTTCTTTAACCATAAAACAATTTATGACTTAAAAATAATATTCGAGCTAGCTTGTGAGTTAAGGATATAAACACAAGAAAAATCTACAACTCACAATTATAAAAAATTTAATTTTATTTTTTAATTAAAGTTTTCTTTGTGGTAGCCTCACTGAAGATGATGACATAATTTCATTGAAACGCGTTAAAGATTAATTTTTTTGTAATTATGAGTTGTATGTATATCTTGTGTTTATAATGTAGGCCCTATGACTTGCTCGATTGGATATTCGCCTTTTTACTTGCCTACACATGGCTTTAGCTGAGATCAGAAAATAAACACCACCTCCATTGTTGTTAAGTTACAATTGCTTTTGTAGAATACCTTCGACTGTAGAATAAACATTTAATTCAATAAACAACTGCAATTAATTCTCAATAAAATAGACTACCTTAGCAAAGAAATTTGGAAATACATTCATATATTATTTGATCACTTTTACATTACTTTATGACTATCTGAACTTTAATTTTGTAGATTTGTAAAAAACATACTGAGACAACGTTTCGATCGCTCCATGTCGATCTTCATCAGTGTCTAAATTTTCCGTTTGGAGATGTTGGGTTGCGGTGACGGTTTTAAAGGCAGGTTTTCGACAGTATCAAAGAGTATGTGTGATTTGTATTAGGTTTGTTCGTTGATTATGTTTGTATTTTGTGTTTTTGTGTGTCTGTAAATTTCATATTGTTCTAGTGTGTTGAGATGAGGTCCCTTTCTTTGTAATACTATTTATACATTCACTCAAGATTAAATACATTTTTTAAAACATGTAGTGAAAGACAATTGATGCCAATACAGTTTTTTCAAATATAAATAAATTAATTTTAATAAATAATTTTGCATTCTATTTTACCACTTTATATTGCGATTTTGTCATATGTATATAGATATAATTTACTTATTTGTATTATTTGTAATTACTTAAAAATAGAATTTTTCTTAGTTGACCTAAGTAGGAATTGACTTTAACCTTTTTTCAATCTGTTCTACTAGCTCACACTCTTCTTTATATATCTTGTACAAATTTTCAATCGCTTATAAAATACGATTTTTTCCATCCAATCAAGTTCAAGTAATGTTTTTAAACCTATAGGGGATGACAATTGATGTTAATACAGTTTTTTAAAAATATTTATTCATTTATTTAAATTTTTTAAAAAATTGATATTCGGTTCGGATTCGAACTAAGGAAATACATCTTTAAAATCCAGTACTTTGGCACTGAGCCAACTTTTTCCATAACTAGAAATCTATTACGTAAAGATGTATATGAAATTATAAGAGAACGTTTCCTAGCAATAATGCGGCATTTCAAGAGGTGGATAGAATGAGATGTTATAGGCCACCATCAGCTTCATAAAATAAAAGGTGAAATAAAAAATAATAAAAGAAGAGGTTTCAAGGTTATGTTAAATATCTGTGTATTTGTGTCCTGTTTCGTTTACATGATTCGGGGGGAATGCTGTCGGTGTTCTTGTTTGAAGCTGCGACCTGTTTGTCCAATACAGAATTTGTTAGTCATAAATTATATAGTATAGTAGTGGGCGTTCCTTCTTAGGATAGGATTGCTGTTTACACACAGGTCCAAACCGTCCTAAAAACAAGAATTATAATTGATTGTAAAAATTGCCACAACTGCAGATTGCAATATAATTTTTCTAGAGTAGCCACGAGTTACTCGCCCAAACCTCACCGGAGGGCTCTTTATAACGTACCCTTCTACTTACTACGTTCCCCCTTGTTTGTGTCC
>JBAIZL010000004.1:192126117-192318617 GCA_036971475.1 Prosapia bicincta | reverse complement strand
GCTCCGATCGGCGAAATATTTTTCCTGGTCAATTTGATCTTGCTGAACACGAATCTGAAGTTTTGTTTAATTCAAATACATTTTAAGAAAATAATAACCTAACCTAACCTGCCTGGTTTTTAGGTTAATATGTGTTTGCCGTTAAAAATAACTTCAGATTCATGTTCAGCAAGATCAAATGTATCAGGAAAACCATTTCGCCGATCGCTGCGGTATTCGCTGATCTCAATAATTACCGCTAATTTTAGTTGAAGGCAATTCAAACGGGAAATTCATTTAGAAATTCACTATAAATATAATTATTAAGCCTATTTTTAAAACTTATAATCTTAAAGGGTAGTTTTATAATACAAAGGAAACAACTAGCTACTGATAGACTTCTACATTGGCAATGTTGCATTCAGTGTTACATTAAACAAGCTGATGTTTATATTGACTTTATAAGATATAATAATTATTTTAAATTTTATAATTGTACATAGGAAAAGTAATTATAAAAAGATTAACAATTATATACACGTTTTTAAGTCAAGCGCGATTGATTGCAGGCCGACCAACTTAATGCTTCATAATGGATTAATAAGTCTGATTCAATTCAAAGTTCATGTGCACAATAATTCAAAATCATTTATTATAAAAATTCATTTATATATTTATAAATATATGTAGATTAACTTTGCGACACTGTTGTATTTACTTATCATTTCACTTTAATGCACTTAAATAATATTGAAATATTACTTACTTGAAATATTTGCAAGTCGACTTTCGAGAATTAATGCTCTCATTTTTAAGATAATTTGGAAGACTAAAAGTTTCAAGTTTCAAGGCTGAAGTTTTTAAAACAAGCTTGAAAATGAGAACACGAAATTAATAGTTCTCGAAAGTCGAATATATATCGAGTAAGGTTTTTGTTTAAGTACATTAAAGTGATGTGATTGATATGCTGTATATAAATATATATACTTACATTCCATCTTCACGTAAGCTACTAGTTTTCACTAAACAACTATAAATATTAATAGACTTGCCTATAGTAGCACTTACTTATGTTTGTTGAGGACGGCCGTTCCGGGAGAGTTACGGTCTGAATTGACAATAGGAGACATCTCCCGAGACGACCGTCCTCAACAAATATAAGTAAGTGCTACTATAGGCAAGTTTATAAATATTTATAATTGTTTAATATATATATATATATATCGTACATAATATCTATCATAAAATAAATGTTATATTCATTTAAGATGTATAGGCTTGCTTTGTTATGTTGCTTATTTTAAGGTCATTTTATATTTCTTCAACCTTTTTGTGTTATTTCTTAGCATATACATAGTACATTTCAAGTGTTAAAGTACGTTTCATAAGAATATTTATTATGTGCACATACACGCACCAAAAAATAGTAATTTAAAAATCCTCAATATATACAACACAAACAGTGTGTATATATATATATATATATATATATATATATATATATATATATATATACAGTGCCGGCAAAACGTTTAGGGACACCCCTACATTTATATGTTTTTGCTATTGTCCTAAAACTTTCTGCCAATCATATATTAGTAACTTATAAATGAATTAAGCATGAAAGTTACGATTTTCCTGAAATTTTCATTCATTTATAAGTAAGGGTTGGCAAATTATAAATTTTTTTCCCATTTTAAAATTTTTGAGGAAACCCCTGTTTTTTCTAATTAAAAATGTATAATAAAAAAAATACACATCTGATTAAAATGATACTTTGTACAAATGTTTAGCATAACATTTAGAATGTAAATATGCATTATTTATTATTTACAAAAAATCACCTTTCATTTGTTACCAGGTTAACTTTGCTTTAGATTTTCAGATTTTTCAGCATAAAATTCTCACATTTCAATAGGGAATATCAGTGAACGGAGCCACTTGGAGCGGAACTGACTGTACCGTTGTGTTCCTCGCGGCATGGCGGGTCGGGGGTACAGTCAGTTCCGCTCCAAGTGGCTCCGTTCACTAGATATTCGCTATTGAAATGTGAGAATTTTATGCTGAAAAATCTGAAAATCTAAAGCACAGTTAACCTGGTACCAAATGAGAGGTGATTTTTTGTAAATAATAAATAATGCATATTTACATTCTAAATGTTATGCTAAACATTTGTACAAAGTATCATTTTAATCAGATGTGTATTTTTTTTATTATACATTTTTAATTAGAAAAAACAGGGGTTTCCTCAAAAATTTTAAAATGGGAATAAAATTTATAATTTGCCAACCCTTACTTATAAATGAATGAAAATTTCAGGAAAATCTTAACTTTTCATGCTTAATTCATTGATAAGTTACTAATATATGATTGGCAGAAAGTTTTAGGACAATAGCAAAAACATATAAATGTAGGGGTGTCCCTATACTTTTTGCCGGCACTGTATATATATATATATATCAAACCGTCTAGAACGGCGTTTCGCAATGGTTAGTGATTTATTAGAAATCCATTTTATAATAAACTGACCAAAACAATATTTACATATGTACATATACAATATTGTTGTGCAAATTACTGAGTTACTACGTATTTTCATGTATCCATTTAGGTTGATTACTCTTGTGTTTTTCTGATAGATAAGTTACTCCGTGAGAAACAATATTAGCAACAATCTATGATAACTGTTATGGGAATAGAATAGTGTAGAAAAAATGTATGTTATTTTTAATAACATTTGTAAAAATGTAGTGCGGACAGGTTTAAATACCTTTAAACCAGGTAATATTTTAAAAAAAAGTTTTATAAATAAAACTTTTTATAAATTTGTTTGTAGGTCAATTACAAAAGTTTGTTTAATTTTAGTTTTAGGTTATACTCGTAGGACCTAACCTATAAATTTAATTTCAGAATAATTTTGTCTGTAAATTTCTTCAGGTCAAGTGTTTATGTAAATAATAGTAGTTGGGAATCTAACTCAGATATATAAAAACTAAGCATAAACAAGATTGAGAGTTATAGACATCTTGAGCTTCTGGTGATCAGTGGACATACTATTGTAGAAAGTACAACAGTGAAGTTCTGTCCTGGAGCTAGGCAGTTATTGTCAAGTCCAAAAAATGCAATGCCTACCAGTTATTCTTTTTGTTTGTTACTCCCCCACTACCTTTAAGAGCAATAAATCACAATCCCACCCCTACTAGTCTCAATAGGTATAGTCTGTATCAAACAGTGCTTTACTTTATACTACGTGCGACTAGTGGTGTGATAGTTTTACTTTATTTTCCTGAATACACACATACACACACATATTTATAGTATTAGGATTATGTCTTCAAGAATAAAGTTAACATTTTGAAGCCAATGCCTGAGTATAGGACGAGCCAACTTATCAGCACTCACTGCCGATGCTTGAGTGTAGTCAAGGCAACATATTTTATTCCAACATATTGACAGCATATTATTGGGTTACTGCGATATCGTTCATTACATTGATTATTCTACTTTACATTTCTTTGACTTTGGCCCATTAAAAGTTGCTTTTACGAACAATTCAAATTGTGAAGTGTTGGAACCAAGAGCTAGGAGACTACATTTTTATTTTTAGTGATAGTATGTAATTTAGATATAATGGCTAAGAGACTTTAGGAAGTAATTCAATATGAGATATGTTGTTTTTAGACTGTGACAGTAAAACCGAACTAGGTCTAGGTTAAATCGACATAACCTATATTGACAAACTAAATGAATATATTTTTACTTTGAAAATTATAACTTTCTGCATCACCTGGTATAATTTTTTTTTGCTAAAATCGATTTCAAGGGAACGAGAAATAAATAACTGCACCTTCTTTTGCCTACAAAATTATGTATAACACTTAATATTCATTTTCATTCTAATGTAAAATATGTGTAGTGAAGTACAGGGATGCCTATTATAGACTAGGTTTCAAAGTATAAAGTGCTATGTCATTTATTCTTCAAAAACCTAAAGATGAAGAAATGAGAGATTTGATATTTAAGACAGCCACAGTTGTGTGAGTGAAAGAAAACATAGCACCAGATGGCTCCCAAGTTTTATTATTTTTATCATGTTCCTCAAGACTTTCTGCATCTCCAGGTATAATTATTTTTGCAGTATCAGTTAGGTGTATAAAGGGAACAATTGCTGAAGAAACTTTACTGCTACTTCACCCCCTTCGATTGTTTCAGTTTTACATTTGATACTAAAAATAAATTACCATGACAAATGAATGCTCTTTTTCGTTTGAAGGGAAAAAATTAGACCTAGCTACTGCATTATATTTGTGTTAAAGGCTGTAGTAATTGATACCTATAAAATATTTTTTTTGGGATAGGGCTTTATAATGATGATTACTTTATGCTTACTAACAACTTTTGTTCTAAAATGATGTTATCTAAGTTTTTATAATTAAAAACCTGGATAGGTTAAAATAAAGAATTTAAGTAAATTCTGGTTTTTTGTTTTTTGGTGAGCATGTAATGTGATATTATATAACTATAACTCCAATATTCTTCAGACAAAAACAGTAAAACTTTGTACAAGAATTCGAAAATTTAGGTAAAACATAATTATTATTTGCTGAATTTGTAATATATTCATTTAGTAAATTTCATTACCAATTATAAGAGTTAAACTATTCTAAATTGCTTAATTTGTAATTATTCAATATATTGCAATATAATAATATATAATGCAAAGATTATAAATGACATTATAATGAATCAGCTGCTTGTAAATAAATTTAATTTTTAAACAATGTAAGAATTATATTTTTAAGGTTTTCCAATTACTTTATTTTAATATTATTTTTATTTTGTGCAATTTTTCCAGGAGATAACAGTATAAACCTAGCCAGATGTTTTTCTGCATTGACATTGAATGAAAATAGCAGAAGAAAGCAAAATTTACCAGCAGTGTTCTACCAACCTTCACAGCCTTCTACAACAAGTTTTTTTAATAAATGTAGGTCTTTTACAAAGTTATGTACTATCAGAAATTTGTTAGCTATTTATAGATTTATTAAAAAATTTTAGATTCTTGTTCTGTTAGAGATATTCCAGATAATCCTTATTATAAGTATTTAGATAAATTATTTGTTTTGAAATAGTATAAGCATTGTTTATAACAGCTGTAAAATTATGACCTTCATAGTCTCAGCATGTGCAGCCTTATCATTTGTTAAGAGTCTTTACATTTGTAAAAGTACAAAATTACCTGTTGCTAATAATAAAAATAGCAAATGTTTTAAGAACAGTGATTAAAACATAATAATATGTATAATAGTAATATTTGGCATTATTGCATGTGTATATTTCCTGACAAAAAGTATATCATTCCTAAAATAAATTATTTGCTATCTGTGGAAATAAAGTCCTATTCTGTAGATAAGCATTACTCACATACTGACTATGTAAACGTTGCTACCAAACCTCATTGTATGTAATATCTGACGTTTTCATGCCTAAACTATTAATAAACTTAAAATATTTATATTTTTAACAAGTTCATAAACCACAGATTTATAAATTATTTATCTGCTTCAAATTTGTCCATTTTTATTTATAAAGAGATATATTAATTAATATTTTACGAATAAAAATTCACGGCCAAGACATTTTCTTAGTTGCGTTTTTTGATATAATTCTGAAAATAAAAAAAGTATATTTCTATTTTTGTACTATCCTTTTTAGTAAACTTTCCTTCTTGATATCTAAACCTCTGAAAATTTTTTTTGCTTAATCAGTGGTTTCTGAGAAGGATATTCACAATTTCTATTGCTGTTGGTTTTATAATAACTTATCAACAATCTCAAAATTCTTTCTTGTTACAAATGTATTGACTTTAAAGAATAAGGTTAACAAAAACAGGGGTATTAAGCTTTTTGTGTGCCAAATGAGTAGTGCCATTTTCTTATTGTCTATGACTTATTTTTTTCATAAATTAGGCTGATTTCTCTGATCTTGCTCGTATAGTGTATTTAAGATGTTAATGTAATAACACTAAAATAATTAATCATTTAAACAATAGTTAGTGATTAATTAAAATTTAACGAACGTAATGGACTACAAAATTCAAGACTAGTTTAATGTTTTTACTTCACGTATTTAATCAATATACATTTGTGCATAGGATGTATCCTTGGGCATAAAAAAAACTGTCATCACAGTCTTCAGTTTTTATTTTGACTAACTTTTTGTTGGCATGGGGAGTTGAGTCATTCCTATACGACAACCAGTTCTAGGAACTACATGTAATTTCCAAGAAAACAGGGTCAATAACAAAATCTTAATTTTTTCTGGTAACAAAAGCTTCGTGAAGGTTCTTTCTGTTCAGAAGTTATACAGTTTAAAATAAATATTAAATAAACTTTGTTCCTATTGATTCCTGTACACTCAGACTCTGGATATGAAATAAGGTTACCCATCACTTAAAACAATAGTTTATGACTATCCGAACTTTAAATTTAGTAAATTTGTTCAAACTTACTGAGGCAGAACGTTTTTGATCGCAATGTGCCGATCTACATCAGTGTCTTCTGCTTGGAGTTATTGGGTCAAGCGGTGACGGTTTTAAAGGTAGGTTTTCGATAGTATCAAATAGTATGTGTGATTTGTATTGTGTTTGTTCGTTTAGTATGTTTGTACTTTGTGTTTTTGTGTGTCTGTAAATTTCATATTGTTCTGGTCCTCTGAGATGTGGTCCTTTTTTTGTTGATGTGTAGGATTTCTAGGTTGTGGTAAATGTCTGTGTATTTGTGTCCTGTTTCTTTTTTATGATTGTAAAATGTTGAGTTGGTGTTCTGTTTGTGTTCCTCGACTCTGTTTAAAGAGTTTAAACACCAACTCAACATTTTACAATCATATAAAAGAAACAAGACATAAATACACAAACATTTACCACAACCTAGAAATCCTACACATCAAGAAAAAAAGGACCACACCTAAACACACTAGAATATATATAAAATTTACAGACACACAAAAACACAAAGTAGAAACCTATTAAACGAACAAACACAATACATATCACTAATACGTTTTGATACTATCGAAAACCTACCTTTAATTCCGTCACCGCTTGACCCGACATCTCCAAGCAGAAGGCACTGATGAAGATCGGCACATAGCGATCAAAAGTATTCTGTCTCAGTAAGTTTTATCAAATATACTAAATTTAAATTTCGGATGGTCATAAACTATTGTTTTAAGTGATTAATAAGATTCACCGAACGTAATGGACTACAAAATTCAAAGTGACACAAGTTGTTCAATGTTAGCATTGGTTTTTGCTAAAAAATAGTTTTGCTTAAAAATCCTCATAGTTATCCCTAAACTACTTAAACCATACTAAAATAACTGCTTACATAATAAACAATCAACAGTGAATTTTTTTTGCAACATTAAAGATGTTCCCAGTTGCAAATTTTTCAAGTTCGAAATTCTTACACTCTGAATACTCAACAGTTTTTGTGCACAGCGTCTGAACATCAACTACTTTCAATTAGTGAATGAGCGAACTGAGTTGGGGAGTAAAATAGGAGATGAACGATATTAAGTGATTGGCCATTTGACTTTTAAACCTTATTACATTTAATAACTTGACAAATATGGTGTAATTTTTAGTTATAAATAAATAAAACCTTTTAAACCGCACAAAAAAAGTTTTATTTATGTCCTGATGTACATTTTTATTGTAACAATCATCTTCAGAGGAAATTACTACAAGACTGAGTTAGACTCAACAAGAAGTTAGTTTTGTAGTAACTTCTTCTGAAGATGATTGCTTTACAATAAAAATGTACATCAGGACATAAATAAAACGTTTTTTGTGTGGTTTAAGAGGTCTTACTGTATTTGTTTACTGTAGCAATACAAGCTCAGTTGCTTTCTATTCACACCTAGTATATCTGCTAAGCTTTAGTAAATGACTACTTATGACAATGGGTAAATATATTCCTCTAATGTATGTCTAAATATAGTACACAATTGAACTAAATGTAACAAGTTTTGGGTGAAGAAAGCCTTTAAGATTATAATGTTTATATTATACACAATTTAATAACAACTAATGTATATATAACTTTCCTAGTACTAGATCTTACGTGGGTGATGTATTAAAAATATCTTCTGATTTTTACTCAGATCCTTACTAACTATACTGAAATTAATGTTAATGGAGAGATTTAGGTCAGAGAGAACTCACCCTTTGAGCCTGGTAGTGAAAACGTTTACTTCATTTAATTGACCTTGGGCATAGACGCCACTTTTTTTTAGATAGGGAGTTCATTATTAGCTTCATAAGTCCTATCCATCCGTATCCCTGCCTCAATAATCCTTCATTACCTTATACTAGGGTAGTGTTAATGTTGTGTATGTTTCTGAAAATAAAATGGTGATAAGATTAAACAGGAACGGATTCGTATGTGGGAGGAATAAATAGGAAAAATAATTAAGCTATTAATTATCAAGGTTAGGGTGAATTTAAAAATATGTTTGAAGTATGCATTAAAAAAATAGCACTTATTAAATAGATATATAAAATAGTGATATCATACTTATCAGAATGACAGCTCTAATATTAAACTAAAACTCTATTTGACAATAAACGCATTCCATTTATCCTCATTGTACCAGAAGACGAATGAGATACATGGATTTTTTTAAGTAGAGAATTATTAATGTTCTTATCAATATTTTTTTACAGATATACTTTTAAACTTCAATATGCGTGCATGCATATTTTGTTTTAATATATTTACAGTATATCTTTTAGTTGTACCATATGCGCCAAAGTAAACGGTACTGAAAGAGGTGTAAGATTCTATTTTATTTTATTTGTATAGTCTTACAAACACATACAACTAAAAAGAAGCTAAATCAGTTAGACTCTTGTATAAACATGTTCTATATGACATCCGTTCAATTTGAAGCAACACTCATACCATTCTTGAAGGTTTTGCATCATTTTGGTGAAAAGAGCTTGTTACATACTCCTTATACACTTGGTTTTAACTGTACTTGGACAATGGTGGATGGTGGGTCATAACAGAAAATCTCATTCATCATTCTCCAGACGTAGGCATCAGGTGGTGTAAGATCATGGGAGTGGAGGGTAAGGAAAGTTTGCTCTAAGGGAGATTAGACCGTTGCCAAAAGTTTCTTGAAGGCAGTGTCTTGCTGGAACCTTTGTAAACGAAAAGTCAGGTTTTGGGACAACAAAATCTCCTGAGGTCTCTTATAAAACTACCAAGAATGACTATATCTGAGAAAAGTCAACTACAGCTGATTCAGTTTCAATACTGTTTATTTTGGCCCATACGGTATATAAATTTCAGTAGCAAATAAAATTTATTTTACCAAATAATAAATGACATATACCATGCAACAGAATGCATAATCTAGTTGATTTAATAAATAATATTGTCGGTTAAACCCCAGTAGTGCTAACAAATTTCTGGGAAACTCTTTAGTCCTCATGTAACTCAGGCTATGGAAATGAGTACATGTTGTCACACCTAGGTCGCAATAACCTTTATGGATACCATTTGACATTAGTATGGCAATTCTAAACCTTGTCATTGGCATAACAGGGAAGCTTAATGGTTATTAAGTTGTGGAATTTGGTTTTGTTATTCTGTGGTTTTTGTTAATCTTTAGATAATGTTGATAACTTGTGAACATATTTGAATTTATTTTATATGTGTGTGACATTATTATTGTTGTTGTATTAGTACCAGCCGAACACATTTGGAAAGGAGTAACAAGTGTTAGCAATGCTGGGAGAAAAAGGGGCAGAGGCAGGGGAGCAGGGAAAAAGATGGCAAAAAATCTTAATAAAGGGCAAATTATTGGTGTTGGTTAGTAACAAATTATTTATTTATTATTTGTATTGAATATTTAAAGTTGTAAACACAAATGTTTGACTATAAACATCAGTTAAAATCTTACATACTATATTGTTATTATTACATAATTTTATTATAAAATAAAATTATACATTATTTTCTTCAACTACCTGTTGGTGATTACTGTAACAAGATATGCATCATCAATAGTCAGTTATTGAATGTTTACCCTGCTAGTTTTTTGTTGAGTCTCCATGCTTGAGATTAACATGTGCAACACATTTCTTAGGAGCTAGCAACTGTTTTTATCTTTCAAAACTGTCATCATAAAGAAAGATATTTATCCTCGGAGTGTCACGACAAATGAAGTAGAATTTTTAATGGCTTACAACTAATTTATCAGCAGCTTTTTATGTCTCAGTCAATTCTTTATTGTTCAGTCATGTCTTGGTTATGTGTCGCAATGAGATCGGTCGAGTTCGAGGGAGAGTGCACTTAGTGATGTTGACAGTGGCAAAGATAGCTTAGTGTGATTCTGTCTACATATTTCTACATAGTTGTATGTATACACTTTCTATTTGACATATTTCCAAAGGAAAAAATTACAAACACAGTTTAAGGGAACGTTCAGGCCCAAAAATGCCACCATTTATGAAATGACATGGCCACAAATCTTTTTCCTCAAATATCAATCATAAGATCGGCAGTTTGGTTCCAACAAAATAGAGCACCTGCCAATACAGCCAATTTTGTCATGTATTATTTAAAGGGAAGGTTAAATGTCAGGGTCATCTCGCACAATACTGCTTGACCCATACTTTACCCTGACCTCAGTGTTTGGGTATTTTTTGTTTTGGGATAACTTAATCCCCAAACACAAGAAACTGTTGGAAGGACTGAAAGAAGCCAAAACCGAAATAATTCCTTTCATAGCAAATGAGGTCTTTAAAATTTCTTTAACAGATTTACTGCAAGACTACAAAAATGTATGATGAGAAGTGGACTCTATTTGCATGATGTTATTTTCAAATATTAAAGTTTCCATTATGCTTTTTATTAATTTGAATCTATTGTACTTTGTATTATATAATAAACATGAAGAAAGTTTTACAAATATTTAAACTATTTTTATTTAGACACTGTATGTGTTATTGCCAGTTTGTGTATATTAATTTTATTCTTTTCCTGCTAATTTTTACTATAATAATTTTTCAGGAAAAACAAACATACTGTGGCCTGGCTTAAATTCACCTATTATTCGAGGAAAAGAACTAGTGAAGCAACAAAGACTGCCAGATGATCCAGAACGCGAGGCTAAGCTTTTAAAAATTAGAAATGAAATGGGTAATTTCCGTCGTTTAAGGCTTGATCCATCTGAAAGAGGTTGGTCAGGAAACAAGATGCCAGGGAGAAGTATTGGGCCACCAGATCCAATTGGAGAAGGCATGTAATGGTTTGAAACTTTAATGTGAATAATTTGATGCATTTGTAACCTTATAACAAACGGATTAGTTGTCATTCCCTGACCTGTTGACTTGGAACTAGAGATTTGTTTCTGAAGCATGTCAGTGGTTTAAAGTCTGAACTGCTTATTGGCGGAACCCAATTTTTTGTTTACCATTCAACGAGCATTGGTTTTGTGGCCAATCTCACTAGTCCTGGTTAAACTTTTCTCTTCTTGAAACCATAATTGAGAATTATATTTTGGTATTATATTTGTCCTAGTGCAATCAAGGGCGACTCCAGGGGAGGGGCAGTAAGGGTAATTGCACCTCCGAGAATTTGGGTACTATTTTTATTTTAGAAATATATTTTTCATATTCAGAACAGATTTAAATCTATCCCAGTTTAAGCCTACTTATAAATATGTATTTTTTATTTGACTTTTATTTTAAAGCAATCTATATTGTTTTTTTACATTTATGTAATGCTAGGTGTATAAATACATCTGAAAACATTGTTAGTTCCGCCCAGCATAAACAACACTGGCATGTTACAAATCGCGCACTAGTTCCATACCAGCTTGGCTATACTAACAGTCTGTGTACTATAACTCCGAGTCTGCGTCGTCCTTGTCAGACCAAGTCGTTTGATGAAATGATGAAAGCTTCACAATAATAATTTTTGTATCTATGTAAATTCAGGTAAAATGGATGCTTTGAGGGATGAAAATACCAAATTTCCTGTGATTTTTAAGTACGAAAATAGCTTAAAATTGCATTTCCAGGCCTTTATTTTTGAAAGTTTTTTTGCCCCAAACCACCCTTTGTTTTCCTGTCATTGTAATCCCCCCTCCCTGAAAGTCTATCATGGAGTCGCCCTTGAGTGCAATAAAAACTGCCTAGATCGTTAACTAAACATTTTTTTTTTAAATAGACAAATTAAAAATTTTAACAATTTCCAATAACTACCTGTGGCAATTTCGGGCATTTTCATATTCTTACAGTGATTCTAAAGCCTTTCAAAAGTCATCCATTTTATTTTTATTTCTCCAAATTTTTTTTTTTAAGTGTTTAGACTGTGGAAGCAATATTACATATCTTATACTCTTTTGTACGTCATTTAATTACTAGTTATATACTTTGATCATGCCACAGATTATACGCTATTTGATTGAATTGGATAATTGAGTCTTTGTTTAGCTTATTAATATTAATTTAGATTAATATTATATTAATATAGATATTAATTTTTCAGGTAACTTGTTTTGGTATTTCATCAAGATTATTTATGTTATTTGTTAACAAGTTTATCTGTTATACATTAAGGTTAGCCTTATGTATCTATGTGAATTTTAAACACTTTTACTTATTGTTACCAATTTCCTTTTGTCATTACATATTTATCACGATGAATATTATTTATAATGAGATATCTATCATTATTCTCCCATCATTATTAGTCTTGATACAGCCTTTCCTAAATTTATTTTATAAAGAAACGATTCTACTTTACATTATTTAGTTATGTCTGTATTAAACTTTGTATACTGAGCAAATCTTTTTGTAATGACACCAACTTACTTGGAAATTTTAGGTGTTTATAAACATTCATAACTTTTGTAATTATTGTTCAAATAAAGTATATATCAAAATAAGAAAAGTAAAAAAGTACTTGTAAAATATTCCTTATATTACCTAGAAAAATAAAATAGATTTTTGAAAATGTAACAAAAATTTAAAAAAAATGTTCTGACATATGTTATTTCCCACTCCTGTTTGTTTACACTTGAAAATCACTATGGAATCTAATTATATATGGCCTTTACTACGATCCTTCCTGTATTCTCCCTTTTGTGCCAATCACTGGCAGGAACAATTTTAGTATTCTCTTTAAATTTGTTTTATCGGTTAAATTCTGTTCGCTAAAATTCCTCCTAGTTTGTATCTGGTTTATTCTATTTAGTTATGTATTATTTCTATATATAAAAATAAAAACAGGTTTTTACAAAACTTTCTTATAGTTTTGTTTTTGTTTCAGACAACTTTGAAGGATTTGATACAAAAGTTTTAGAGGTGAGGAAAGTAATAATTTTTAACTTGAGTTTTTATTTCAAACTCTAATATTACATTTATTTTAAAATTAGTTTAGGATTAAATTTTTATTTGTTAAGTTTGTTATACAACTTCAATAACCTGGTAGTAAATGATTTAATTGCTAAACATAAATATATTTGTAGAATGTACTTCAATAGCGTCTATATTATCTTCTATGATTACTTCTACATTATCATATTCTACATATCATGGTCTCAAGGCCATCATGACCATAGTCATAATATTTTAGTTCAATTTGTGAGTTTTTGTTCATATTCTGTCATCTACATTAGTTCTTTAGTGTGATTTCTGCATAAGGATCATAGGAAAAGAAAATCCGGAATATACAAAATAACATGTAACAACTGTCCCAGCTTCTACATTGGCCAAACCAGTAGATCATTTAAAACATGTTTCAAAGAACACATCAACTACACATAAAACATAAATCAGGATATGTAACACATATACAAAACATGCAACACACATACACGAACATTTAATATTCTTCAATATTAAACCATTGTAAAAAGCTAACCACTACAGAAAAATATGAAATATACGAACATACCAGAACAGAAAAAAATATATCTAAAACAACCACACATACTTTTCCACATACAAATCCATCACCATATTCCATTATATAGTAAACAATCAGCCTAACCCACCCCTTCTACACTAATAAATCTTATCCCCACAACCTTTACCTTCTGCAACCACCGGCAGTAGAGTTTCTTTTTCGTAAATGAAACGATTGTTTCGAAATGTGTCAGCAAGTATGTTCCCGGTACTTAGTTACACAGTAATTACTTTTAGTAAAATAAAATCTTTACTATTTGGACTTTCTTCAGAAAATCCCATTGCTTTTTTTAATTCACTTAAAGTCATGTTGTCCTCACTGTCCTCTTCATGTATGACCGAATTAAATCCAGCTTTGGAGAAACAATTAAAAACTGTTGTTTTCTTCACGTCATTTGTCCAAACTTTTGCCAATTCAGCGATGCAGTCCCTTAGATTAACAATGTTTTTGGGTACGATTTCATTGTTCTCTACGATAGTCACAATCTTTTTTAAAATTCTTTTTCTGTAGTGTAGCTTTGAATTTTTTATTACTCCCTGATTGAGTGGTTGAAGTATCGATGAAACATTTTGTGGAAAGAAAAACACATTGACACTCTTCAGTTTGGAATTGATGTCGCAGGGCAGTTGTCGATGAAAAATGCAATTTTCTTTTTCTCTTTGGAGATCTGCTTGTCCAAAGTTAGTGTCTTATTGGGCAAACATTTAAAAAACAGACCCGTCTCATCAGCATTGGAAATGTCTTTCGGTTCATAATCATTTAAAATTTTTCCCACACATTTCCTTTCCAAAATTCACAAGTGGGGATATCAACACTAGCACTTTCTCCTGAAATGACTTTTTGAACAATGTTATGGCGTTTTTTGAATTTTTCTATCCCACCGTTACTTGCGTTAAAACCACTGTGTCCTAATGATACTGCAAATTCCAAAACCTTTTCTTTAATAAGATTTCCTGACAATGGAAGATTTTGCTCGCGCATTACCGTAACCCATTTAATCATCGCGTTATTGATATTGTCGAATGTACAAAGTTTCATTTCCTTTCTCTACAAATCATAAGAAACACTTTGTTTTATAATTTGATCCCGGGTTTTTAGAATAGTGGATAGCGAACTCTGAGTTATACCGAATTTTTTCGCAATATCCAACTTTTTTACACTTTTATCAACCTCTCGTAAAACACCCACTTTTTGAGATTGACTAAATCTCAAAGAGTTTTTGAGATCAACCTCTCGTACAGGTTGATATTTTTGACATTTTCCACAGCACATTTCTTTTTGACATTTTTCCACAGCACGACAAACTCACGGCACGAATAAAACTGAGTAACTGAGCTAGCAACATTGAAATGAGTGATAAAAGAGAATGGTGGGGGGATGGGAATGTACTGTAGGCCTGCACAGTAGGCCTGTCTATAAATGCTGAGTTCTTAGAATTCCTAACCGATGAGTCACTGCATTCTTAACTGAACCAAACTATAACATGCACTCAATTGCCGACATGTATTTCACCTACCATTCTTGGTTTTGTTGACCTTCCTGCTGAAAATAAACAATTTCCTGGAAATAATATTGTGAGCTGCCTATACAACACTACATTTCTTCGGTTGAAGTGAAGAAAAAACTTCGTTATTGAGAGGTCCGAAATTCGTTACATAGAGATAAATAAGCAGTATAACTTCTAAAATGTCATGGGACAAGGTAAAAATTCGTTATATAGTGAATTTCGTTATCTGGAGGTTCGTTATATAGAGGTTCAACTGTATTTATATAAAAGGAATTGAAAAATTAAATTTTGATTAATATTCATTGTTGTTGGTTTTTTTTTCAAGGGTTCAATTTCATTTTCTTAAGCTTAAGAGGAAAGTACCCGTTTGCGTAGATAAAATTAACATTTTTTAACTAGAGATATAAGAAAATTTTGAATACATTATTGTGTAGTAAATAATAAAATAATTGGTATTAATGTTTTATAAATGTTTTACACTGTTTATTATGTGCTACTTAAAACTCAAGTTCCTAAAGTAATGAAATGTAATGTTTCAGTTAAAATCCGTCTTCAACATGACTGGCAACATGGGCCGGAAGAGGAGGATTAGTGTGTGTGCCGTAACTGGTAATGGCAATGGCTTGGGTGGATTTGGTTTTGGAAAAGCCATTGATCCAAAGTCAGCTCTCACAAGTGCGAAAAATAGAGCAGGACAAAAACTCATGTTTATTGAGAGATATAACAATCATACAGGTAATTATTACACATGGACAAAAGAAACACACATATGAATTAATGCATTTATGTAGAATTTTGTACTTGCAAATGCTGCCGATCTTCTATTTAACTATGATTTTAAAAAATTCATTCGAAAGAAATTTTGCAAAATAGAAAATCCTTTACATGCAAATCATACCTAGCAGCAAAAGGCTATTTTCAATAAAATCTATTTATTGCACTATTCATATTTTACATAAATATACTGATACTACATTATGTATTTTATTAATTAAAAATATATATTTGACTACATTTTAAACAAAATTTTTCATTCATTAAATGTTCTGCAGTCGCTTAAATAATTAAATTGCCTTTCTTCAACGCCATCTTTAAACTGAAAAGTGGTGCTTTTTAGAACTTTCGCTATGAAAATACAAACATTAGATTTTCTACAATATAAAAGATTTATAGCAATTTATTTAAAGCAGGTCTATAAAAGCCTTTTAGAGCACAAGATTGGGTAACTGAAGCCAATAATCAACATGTGACATGACATGAATTCTTAAAAAATTTTAAATTAGTCAAAGACTTTTCCAGTAGAGATGGATATCTCCAGGAAAGAATAGCCTCCTAGAAGAAGCTGTAGATAGACACTTCAGATATGGCAGGAAGAACACATATTAATGCCCACATTCATAAAGCTTTCTTTGTATAAGTGAAATAGTTGAAATGGCCGGCTAGGCATTTGTGGTGACATCTGAGATATAATTTAGTGTTTTTCCCTAAAAGTGTTGTTTTTAACATCGTATAGTGCAACAAACTTTCTGAGTTTGAAAATGTCAACTAACTATTGCTGGTTAACCTATTGTGATCTGAGCAAACCAGCATGTGCAAGTTCATTCCATGCCAATTGAGTTGTATTTCGCCAAGAAAATATTTTCACTTATAATGCACTAAATATATATTTTTATGGGACAAATATTTATTCATTAATTTATTACTTTAAATTGATTATAATTTTTAATCTTAATTTGTATAAACAAGTTAAACTTTGTATATGGTTTGAAGTTTTTGTTAGATTTCAGGCTCCCACTCACTATTGTTCATTTCAGATGTACATAAAATACTCTAGTTTTCCATATTCATATAGTATGACAACAAACATCAGCTACTGACTGACACCGAGTAACAAGAAAGTCTACGTGGCATAAAATCTGATATGTCCATCCTGTCTCGAAGATCTGATAAAAAGACTTAGGGATGAGAAATATCCCACAACCTGTGCAGGCATCTAGCTTTGCTCAAGATATATCAAAAAATAAACTCATCAATAATTGTGTCGATAAACTTGAAGTTATCGATAGCTTGAATCAAACAAATGACGAGAATCATGATGGAAAATATGATCTATACCACTAAAATCTCATGGAGTGAGATCTTTTGTCCATAGGATGGAGTGGGATAAGAGAAAATTCAAACTTTCTAAGTTAAAATGGTTATCCAAAACACTTTTTGTTATAAATTTAAATCATTTGAACTAACTGAACTGTGGTTAATTGTGAAAATGAAGTTTTTCAACAAAGTTTAAACTTAAACCAAAAGAGTTAAATTTTATAAATTTTTAACTTAAAATGAACTTAACTCAATTTGAAATTAGAACACTAACTCTTTCTCTTTTAAAATATTATTGAAATAATTAAAATACTTCACATGATTTTACAAAAAAAATAATAATTTTTTTTCTTCATATTACGGTAAATAGTAACGGAAAAAATTTCAATTCGACCAGATAAATGTAATTTTTACAAAATATCAATGGCTTTACTAGTTTGGTAGTTTATGGTGTAAATCATATAAAGCCTGAACCACCATGGATTAAAATTATAGCCAAACATAACAAAAATCCACTGGTATGGGCAGTAAACGAATAAACTGTGAACAATGGTAAATTTAAAAGAATTTGCTCAAAATCTCACTAGACAATGTTTATTATTAAAAAAAAAAAAACAATGTTTTACTAACCTGTAATTTAGTATTTATGTTTATTTTATAATATACTTTTCTTAAATAATGGAGATTAAGCCGCTATGTCTTTAAAGAGTTCATTCCTTGAGATGTAATAACCTAAAGTTAATTTTCAGCAAGTTAGGGTTTTGTTTATCAAAGTCCAGTGACTATTTTTCTGGCAGAATTTGGCAAGCAGTGAAATAGGATATGAATAGGGTGAGATCTGCTTGTATCAAATTTTACCTCCATAGGCTGGTTTACAGGTAAGTGTGAGTCCAGAAAACAGCCAAGAGAATGATGCTTGCTGATAAGTTAAGCCGAAGCAAAACAAACATACACAAAGCTCAAACAAGCTCAAAGCATATTTGATAGTACACTAACAGACTTAACTTTTAGTCGGTGTTCGTGATTCAGGCCATGGCCAATAACTTTTCTTGGTGGAAAGCTATTGATATATACCATGTTGGAAAGAAATTTTTTTGTGGCCAGGAAGAAATATTCTATATAGTTAAGAAATGTTAAATTCATAAAGTACAGTGATCCCTCGTTAGTCATGGAGTTTACCTTTCTCGAACTTACCACAAATACTGAAATCAACTGTATATAGAAAGTGAAGGGTTACGTTCCACATCAAGAATGGTAACATTAGTTAAAACTACACTGTACATTTATAACACAGTATGGTATATCTACGTACTACATACATATTTTTATTGTTTATTTACACACACAGACACATGTATTTTTTATAGTTAAACACTATCCACTAAATTTTTAAAACCTAATTTTAGACAATCTTTTAATCCTTTGGGTAGCATTCAGATACCAGTATGTGAGATTGCGCAACAGCCAGCATGAACATTCTCGTATATGTACATTCTACCATATTTCTCCGATTACCATTGCCATATGTTTACAAGTTGTTTTCCTGTGTATTGTGCTGTATTCTAGGTTAAATATTTGCAACTATCTGGACAATAAATACTACACAGAGTACATAGTCAACATTCTTTTGTGTTTAAAGTCTATAGTTTTCCCCACCTGTTTACAGATCGTTTCGAAGTTTTTGCGGTTTTTCACAAAGAATAGGTATTTTACAAAAAAAAAGATTAACAGATAATTTTTAGCAAAGAAATTGTCAGTAAATGTAAGGTAAAGTTTGGTTAACATAAGAAAATAAGTTAATGAAAAGAAATATAAACAAATATTACTATAATTTAAAATATTAGAGGAAAAGTGTAATATTAGCAAACAAATAAGTATTAGAGAAAAATAAAGAACAAATTTAGAAAACAGTGTAAAAATCTTTCAAAAGTATGTTGCTCCCAGGGGAATATCAGAGCAGGCACATGTTGCTAATCAAAGGGTTAAACTCTGTTAATTTGATTTGTTTAAAACTTATTTTACTGTGTGCGTGATTCTTTCCTAGTTCTTTACACACTTAATTATAAGGCGATAGTGCTTCTTCCAGCGCTCAATTAATTGAATGCCCATCTTAGAGAGGGGTCAATTTCAGTAATGGCTGCAGCTAACTATTTCCTTAAAGATACATTTCACCGACAGATTTTGATGTCAACTTTGGTGATACATTTGTTTACAATTTCTTCGTCTTCATAGTCTGATGTTTGGTAATTAGTTCTTACAGCTTTTTTTGCATTAAAAATTGGATCGACTGTAGCCTCTCTCCGAAATAAGATTTTTTAAATGTGTTGGAAATAAATTGACAGGTTCCACTGATGCTGATTCACCGAAAATTTTCACTTCGTCTCTTGAATTTGTCAAACTGTCCTTTACTTGCTAAAAATGACTGACTGTATGTTCACCACAGTTTTGAACAGAATGTTCATACAAAGGCGTAGCTTATTCTCGAATAAAAATTGAACTCAGAGTTATTCTTTTTTGTGATTGATCTTCTATCTACACACTCAAAGCTTTTTCCATATTTTTTTGTTTATATCTCGACACACAGAGGTAACGTTTGCCGATTGACAAGTCCCTTCTCTCACACTCCTCCTTATATTTTCTCCTTTTTTTTATGTAACCCACTGTTGATTCGTTAATGCTAAAATGCTTTGCCTCAGATGCTATGCTTTCACCACGTTTTATTTTATCTAAAAGGTTAATTTCCTTAATTAATGGCATAATATTTTTTTTTTGCCTTTTCTTGTCCCTATCAAAGTTTGATGACATTGTGGGTTGAACAATTTAAGAGAGAAGATAAAACTAAACAAAACAAATTCACTGAACAATTCCACAAGTAGACGCAGCGTTTCCAAAACTATCAGACACGACAAGAACATACGACACCTGTTTGGTAACTGATAGGAAAAACAATATCTGAGTTAGTTACGTCTGCCGATTATTTATGTTTGGATTTCAGAAACTATTAAATTAGCAATATCTAAATAGAAATGATGCTAAACTTATGTATAGCGTTGGATGCGGGCGCCGGATTGACTTGGATCTTTAGAATAATCCGACTTCTTTATTATAAGTAACTACAGTGCTGTACAAAATAAATAAGACAAGAGCGTATTATCCTACAACCTGCACAGTAACTGTACTATCTTGTCTTTTTTTTAAAAAAATTTGATACATATTAGCGGGATATCCTGTAAATTTACCAACTGAGAATAAGCAAAACCGTGAATAACGAGGGTCAACTGTATTTGTTTCAGATAACAAAATGTTACTGTGTTTATTTTCATAACTAAATGATTAGTACAACAAATTAACAAAATAACTAACATAATGTAATGAAGAACTTTATATTATTCATTATTTTCTTAACATCTAATTCTGTACATTTTTTGTAATATGGTAGCTGTTCTCTACACAGCCTCCAAATGTAAATCATTCAGTTCTTGATCTTGTTCTTTGATTTAGATTCATTTAAGATAATATTTGTTCACAAATGTTAAAACAGCTTAACCCATTATGGTTTATTGACTAGGTCAGCTATTCAGGACAATTTATAAGTAGCAGATATAAAGACTAGCTCAGCTAGTCACCAATGTCTTCATTGTTTTGTTGATTTTTTTGTTTTAGGAGAGTTTATTTTCTGATATGTCACTCATAAGCCTAGACATTGTTTGTGCTTTCTAAGCAATATTTATCGACTTGAAACTTGCAGTATTAATAAAGAAAGATATTTATGGCCCATTGTCCTTATGCCAAACGTCTAAACCTAATAGAACATTTCAGCAGTTTTTATGTAAACTGGAGTAAGAGGCACAGTATAGGTTTTACTTGGAGTTGGTCAGTAGCTGCAAGTAGTGTATTCTTGTGTACATAAAAAATGAACAATTACAGTGGGAGCTTAGAATCTAAAGCAAACTTTAAACCATAGTAACTTTTAATTTGTTTTTACTAATTATGATTACACATAATAATCAGACATCAAGCAATAAATTAAGGTACAAAATAATTAATAAAAAATTGCACCTGTATAAAAAGTAAAATATTCAATGCTTTATAAGTGAGAATATTTTTTTAGTGAAATACTACTCAATTGACACAAATTAATTGGTACCTGCTAGTGTGTGTGGTGCGCATGTAATTATATTAACAATGAGTTAAAAGTACTAAATATTTCTTGACAAGTTGAAATTTTGATCCATTTCATTATTCAGTTGCTTAAAACATTCTATAAATTTCCTTGCTCCTCTCGATAACTCTCGTGTAATATTTCCTCACATTCAAAATTTTTTTTAGTTATCTCTGTACATCTGCTTAAACAGAAAATAGATTTTACATTAAAAAAAATTTTTATATACATTTTTTGAAGCAATCAAATTGCTACTCAAAATCTGTTGTCGGTGCAAGGGTACTGATATTAAATTCTTAAACCTTTTCTATTGAAATGTTTAAAGATTTTTTTTAATGTAGAAAAATGATCAAATTTCCATTCAGCCTGATTTATAAAAAAAAAAATTTCAAATCAAAAAATTTAAACCTTTGTATTAATCATAAATACTAACCCTCTTTTAGGTTGAATATTTTGCAAACCCTGTCTGGGTTATTACTTTACAAAATTTTTTTTACATGTAACTTTTAAAGAAACATTGTTAAGGCTTGAACTGCCAAAACAGCATTTATTTTGATTCCAGATATTTTTGATACCAATAGATGCTTCAATTGTTTGTTTTCTATGCTTGTTTCTATAAAGTATTTATGAGGATTTTACAATTTTAATTTTTTTGCAGTGTACCATGATTTTTATGCACAATTTGGGAGAACAAAAATATTTGTTAAAAAAATGAATGAAGGATATGGACTTAGGTGTCACAGAGCTATTAAAACTATATGTGAGGTGATAGGAATTCGAAATTTACATGCAAAAATTGAAGGTCCGACTAATCTTCAACATATTGTTAAAGCATTTTTCCTGGGGCTTCTACAGCAGGTATCTACTTTAAAGATTTATCATTACTCATATAATAAACATAAGTAGATTAAAAATATAAAAATATTATTTGCATTTTATATCGGTTTTTTGTACTACTGCTAAACATCCAAAAGGAAACCAAAAATAGGTATTAGTTTCAAAGGTTGCCACGAGAGACCAGCACTCAGCAGTGAACCATTTATAAGCAGCTGATTTCCACAAACTTCAATTTTCCTATCCCTTTTAAAATTATCTTAAAACTTCAGCCTTCTCTAGTTAAAAAGGCTCGTATGACAAGCGTCGAACCAAAAGGTATTAGCAAGGAACCAGCCTGTTTAGCTGGTGACTGCGGGGATGACTTCCGACCTGTCTGACACTTCCCAAGGAAACCAGCAAACACCAGAGGTAACCTTAGTCATTATATAGACCACTAGACCAGGTAAATAGTTTAAATCTATTAAATTTTTATATATATCGTAAATATGCACACCGTCCACGGCCCAAGGAAGATTATTTGTCAAAATGCATTTTAAAGAAGGGGATATTCTAAATTCTATTCTAGTGAACAATAATCTTGCTGTTGAATCTTTCTACGGCGGTGTGCATCAATTTTTAAAATTTTTATTAATGTATTCTAAATACATATATAGTAGTGAATGTTATTTTTTCTTTTATTCATAGAAAATACTACAAAGTAGCAAGTTGTGATTTTAGAAGTAAAATAATATAAGTATTGGTTCTAAAGCAAAAAAAAAATCTATCTATAAACTTGTCAATTGGTCATTTATTAAATTTGTCGCCTTTCTGAAAATGTGCTATAACTACCAGTTTCCCTTGACACATTTCAACATAATAAAACCCATGATCACGTTGCTCTTTTTACATTTTAGGTACACCATGGTATAACTTGCACACTATAAGTTCTGCTTTGACCTTCGAACTGTGAGTGAAAGCGCATGGGGGTAAGGGGGAAAAATCAATGCTTTTCGGCAAACATTGGTTTTATGTAATTCTAGCCATTCTAATGGTACTTGTCCTATGGCTAGCCTATTCTAGTCAGTCTCTCACTGCCAATTATCAAGTCCATTGTGTAGCTACTAATCTTAAGTATATATGTATTTAAGTGTAACTGTTGTTACTGTTGTGTTCGATCATGTCTAGTCCGATTGGCTAGTAGCGTCCGAACCAGAGCGGGCGCAAGTAATACTCGAAATATCAGTAAAAACATTTTTCCTTATCCTCTAATTCTACTACAGAGGATAAACAATGATTATAATAATAGTAATTTTATTGCTTTAAACTTCTGATTTATTTTATTTTACAGCAAAAATGAATTGTTTCAGAAAACACATGATCAATTAGCAGAAGAAACAGGTCTTCATCTTGTAGAATTTTCTAAAGAAAATGGCAACTGTCCTAAAGTGGTGGCTTCTCCAGCTGTCTGCAAAACCGACGTCAAAGAGGCCCCTGACTTTTTGCAGGTTTGTATCCAATTTGAAGAGCTTGATATTATTTTAGAAAACAAATTCAAATGATATTTATTGTTAAGATAGTTTACAAATGATCAATTGATTAAAATAATTAAATTGCATACTGTTATGGAAAATGAAGCTGTAAGACAAGCTGTAAGAAATGTTTTTAAATGGGTAAATATGTTTAGACAAGTAAAGGGAATGGTAAAAGCAATTTATTAGTTATTTATGGATAGAAATTCTAAAAGTTTGACTAGTAATGAATTGAACCATGATGAATGTTTAAGAGAAAGGGGAAGTAAAGTTCAAGTTAAATATTGTGTAAAAGTGAAGTGAAGAAGTTAAGGGGAGCGACCAGTGAATTCTAGGAGAACAAACAATAAGTACAAACTTTATTATATTAGATTCACCCAACAGAGATTTTTATAATTTAGTAAATTCAGAACAGATTTAAATTCGTTGTCTTTATAAATTTTAATCGAGTTTTATCCTCACTTTCTACTTCATAAAAGATCCTGTAATAACGACTCGAGAGAAAGATCAATCTAACACTGTATTTATTAAACACTATCCAGTCCACCTTTATAAAGCCAAATTTTATTTGAGTTATTTTTAAATAATTACAAGTAATATCAATAAAGTAACACAATGTATGCATTAAAACAGCTGTTATACCACATAACCTATACCATAAAATCAGCTGTTTTATCAAATCATATGTTATCACATATTTTAAACCAAATGGGTTGAAATAACTATATTGCATACCTTGCCCCTTTTGTGAAAAGTTTTTGTTCTATACAAAATTAAAATTAATGAATCAAAATTTGAAAATACTATGTTAACATCAAATGTCATCCACTACAAGTTTTAAAAAATGTATTTGAACTTGAGTGGATGAATAAAAAATATTTTATTAAAGATTGAAAACTTAACAACACATATTTATATAGGGTGAGTGTGAATAATAGAAGGTATTGCAAATATAGGGTCAGAGACAATGCATTGCAGTTTATGTCTATTTAATAACCTTTTCTTCATTTTACCTCCTTCCTTACTAATTTTAAGTATATCTGATCAACTATTTTGTATTTTATTTTAGTATGTGATGAATGACAGAGTTGTACTTAAAAGGAAAAAGAAACTGCCATTTTATTGGAATTATTATGGTCACCAGCTCCACCTTTATAGAGCGGAAAGAAGAAGAAATCATTACAAAGTAAGTTTCGAAATCTTATTGTTGTTCATGACAAGCTGGTTGCTAATCACTTAATACACTTTGAAATTACTTGCGACCAGACATTCTGTTTGGTCACAACTATAAGTTGTTAAATTGTTAACTTACACTTGGAGGAAACGATTTCGTCTTACGACTTCTTCAGCCTCATGTTTTTGCTGGTTGTCCTTTTTGGTCCCAATTTTTTTGAAAGTTAGAAGTAATGTGATCAAAGAGTATGTGTGATCTGTGTAAAGGAACATTCATAACACAGATCACAAATACTCTTTGATCACATCACTTCTAACTTTCAAAAAATTGGTACCGAAAAGCACGACTGCAACAATCATAACAGTAAAAATATGAAGATGAAGAAGTCATAAGACAAAAACATTTCATTTAAGTGTAAATTAGCAATTTAACAACTTATAGTTAACGAATGTCTGGTCACAAGTAATTTCAAATGTACGAAGTAAGTATTAAACTTATTGAAAATATTGTATTGAGTTTCAGAAACAGATATTTAAGACAAATTCCCTTTTTATGTTTATAATATATAACAAGTATAAAATTAACTTTTTTCATTCTCTATGAATTTTATGTCTTTTTAACATTTTTAAGACCATCCATTGTTGACAAATTGCACATAAGAAAGACCACACCATTTTTCTAGTTTTTGTAGTACTTTTTTAAATGTTGTGTGGATACCGTATAAATACAGAAGTCAGATTTTTGTGTTACTTGTTCTGCAACTACCTACACTATTAAATATTTATGTTATAAATAATTTATTTCCCCAAATTAGCAAGCAAAGATTTAATATTTCCTACTCACTATCAGTTTTCTTGATTTTCCCGATTTACAAGTACAGTATATAAAATCTTTTAAAAAATCCTTTCATTTTGAAACTTGCACACATTCATTACTAATAGGTTCTCTGTGTACGAGGTCTGTTCAAAAAATACGCGGACTGTTTGAATTTCGCGGCTCAAATTAGTTTCAGGAGAATCCGCTTGGTGTGGGTAGGTTCGTATAAATCAGCTAATTAAAACGCGGTATTTCAGTCGCAGATATCTTCATTTGTTGATGAGTTACACACAGTTTAGTAAAGAGTTTTTTTCGTTTGTCGGATTGTAAAATGGACAGTCTGAAGGAGCAACGAATTGCTGTGAAATTTTGTGTATAACTAGGGAAATGGGTGAGTCAAACGTCCTCAAGACCCAAAAAAGCTCGCCAAGTTCGGTCGAATGTGAAGGTGATGGTGACAGTTTTTTTTTTATGCTAAGGGTGTTGTTCACTACGAGTACCTCCCTGAAGGCTCTACAGTCAACCAGATTACCTACATTGAAGTACTGAAACGTCTGAGGAACGCCGTCCGACGCAAAAGGCCAGAACTGTGTAGAAGTGATAACTGGTTTTTCCAACGCTCCAGCTCACTCAGCACTCAGAACTCGTGAGTTTTTGGCCAAACACTCGATCACTGTTCTTCCCCCCCCCCCTACTCACCTGACCTTGCTCTTTGTGACTTTTTCTTATTCCCAAAACTCAAAAAACCCCTTAAAGGAAGAAGATTTGAAACGATTTCGGAGATTAAGGCAAATGCGACGAAGGAGCTGAACACCATCTCAAAAAAAGCGCACCAGGACTGTTTTAACAAGTGGAAACACCGTTGGGATAAGTGTGTGCATTGGGGAGGAGAGTACTTTGAAGGAGACCCAGACATGTAACTTCCAAATAAAGTACATTTTTTTTTTATGACCTCAGTCCGCGTATTTTTTGACAGACCTCTTATGTTGTGAATTTGAACTGTCTACACTTACAAAAACCTTACTTTTTAAAACTTTATTACTATCATTATTATGAACCTGAATTTTGCTATGCCTATGTTATTCAATTCTTACCCTATAACCCTATTTACAGTTTATCTATCTATCAATATTATTTCCTAAAATCTATAAGTATCCTATAATATATGTGAAATGAAATTTCAAAAAGCCTGTTTTGAGGCTTGATGAAGTCCCTTAACACATCGTAACCATACAGTTCATGATCTTTTTATAGTTCCCAGAAAAATAATACTAAATAAGTTGTAAAATATTCATATAATAAATATTTACAAAATGCGTAAAGAAAATGTCTTCGTGATCACCGTAATACACAACACAATGGACGACTAGAGCAACAAAAACATAAGCAGGCGCAAACTGATGGTAGGATGCTTATAGCCTTCTAAATATCGTATTTGTTCATCACCGTATATATGTGAAAGAAACCATTTTGCTCTACATGAAATGAGCTTTCTTATTAGTAATAGTAGTAATATGATCCTGCTGAGTTTTAAGGGAATTACAAAGTGTTGAAATTCCGAGTTGATATATCGGCGAGTAGTTTTCTCAGTTGCTATTCAGAGTCGATATATCGGCTCGTAGTCTTAAAAGGGTTAAGAAACATTTTGAAGGTTATTCATTACACTTCATATGTATGCATTTGATTTCCTGCTTATTTCATAATGCTATAATTTATTACTGTAATATTAATTAATGTTGAGCAATTAAGTTATTCAAAAAAAAATAAGGTTCAACTTCAGTATTAAACAGTTTCAGTAAAATTTATGAAATGAATTTTTGAAGTATCATTTCAGTGTGTATCTAGCATCTCTGTCTCATACATACTAAATATTCAAGTCTATTTTCAATTACAGACTCTATGGGTGCTCTATTACTCTTTGTTTACGTTGTATTGTTTAGTTATAATATATTCATTATGAAGACAACCTATTAGTTGCCTTATCAGGGAGATCAGGAGCAAATCAGGTATATTGGTCGATAATACTTATGGTCATTCAGTAGATGAGATGCATTCGTACTGAGAAAGGCTTTCCTTTCTCACCTTGTGTATAACCTTATTCTTTACACAATAGTTATTTTTATTTGATACAACTGTGTTAGAGTCTACAGTGATTTTTATTTGTTTTTTTGCTTTTACTTGTTTTTTTGTCTTCTTCAGTGTCTGTGGACAAATTGATCCAACAAGTTCATTTTCTGTTTAACGCCTACCAAATCGTGTCTATAAAGAACATTAATTCATCTTGTAACCATGTGTGGTGCATTAATTTTAAAAATTAACTTGAAGTTTATATGTACTTATAATGAGCCCACTTTACATCATTTTCTTCAGAATTAAATTCTTTATTAGTTTTGTTTACAAATTAAATGTTTTTTTTATTCATTTAACAAAGTTAATAGTACAGTCTTGATAATTCGAGGGAGATGGGAATAAGACTCCCTCGAATTACACGGAAATACGTTCCTGTGCATTAGAAAAAGTGTGTTTGAATGAACCCTAATGCAGTACTATAATTACGAATATACAAAATTTGTTTATAGAACTTTATATGGACATTTATTGAAAGCCTGACTCATTTCCTTTGCATACCGTATGTCTATAATCATTTTTTGTAAGCCCGATTCATCATTTTTTTTTAAATAAATAAAATAGGCTTGAATTTAACAGAACCTCGAATTATCTGAACTCGGAATTTCAAGACTCTACTGTACTTAAAACTAAATGTAACATTTTTTGACACCAGGGTTTGCATATTTTGTCACATGCATTACAAATTACTGTAGTCACATGTCATGGATCTATTTTATTCAATTTATCTGTTCATTTTACATTAAATCCACTAAACTTTACACTTTAATTAACCCCTTACACAAATTTTAGTATGGCTTCACTGTATAGGGAAACTGAAAAACAGGTGAAATCTTTTGCCAGCTGTAATTCATTAACGAAGCATTTCCATAGCAATGTTTGTATGAACTTTTTTCATTGTTTTCACCTACGGAACAAGCTCTGAAAACTTCTCCTGGGGACACCCTGTGTATAAAGGAACATTTTTCGTGGATAAAAACGAATCTACATAAAAATTTTACTTAGGTTGTAAGTGAAGGGAATAAATAAATAATAACTACAAATTATAGTTACGAATTTGTGTAATTTTGGTCACTGGTCATATGACTTTCTCGTTGATATGAGTATGAAAAAATAAATTAATTTTGAGTTGTTGTTCATTATTACTTGTAAAGCGTCAGTAATGCAGACGTCAAAAATCTGGAGAGTCGCAAGTCCAGATCGTGATTTCAACATGCACGGCACTTGGTGCCACTACTGTACATACTAAACTAAGTGTTATCTTTAATAATAAATATTTAAAAAAACAATTTTTTTAAAAATGTATCATAACAAAATTTAAATTGCAACGTGCAGTATATTTAATTTGTTTAAGAATTGTATGTTTTAAGACTAACCAATAATGTTTATTGTAACCAATCTGAAAAATAATATAATTTATTATTAAACTTAATCTTTACCAATTTTGTATATAATATGTTTTGGTTCAAAGGACAATAAACATTATATGTTCTTTAATTAAATTCTTTTAAGCCCTCTGACATCTATTTTCTAATAATTTGTGGTTCAGTTCAAACCTACATGATACTCTAAGCATTAAAATAGATTATAGTTAATGAAATATCAATAATACGCAGTAGTTTAGAGATAGTTTGAAAATCTGGATAAATCAGTAGTCCAGATGAGTCCCGGTCCCAATTGATCCAGATTTTCGATGCTGTACTCTATTCAAATAAAAATAACTGTTTTTAAGGAAAACATGTTTTACTAAATTCCCACTTTCAATAGAATTATTAAGGTAACTACTAATATACACAATGCTGAAAAAACATTGATGCAAAAATCTATTCACTTGTTTCTAAATGATAAATTTTTATTTTAGGCAAGCATACAACTAAAGGCAGAGTATGGAGAGCTACGCAGCTTCTTGTCAGATAAATATCCAGAATGTATTCCTCCAAGAAAGAAAAGTCCTTCGTCCCAAACAGAAACCAAGGCAGAGTAATGGTATTAAAAATCTAAATACTACATTTTTACAACAGTTAGTTTTAATGTGGAAATATCAGTTAATTAATTTTTGGAAATAAGTTTAAGTTAAACAAAAAAATGTCATGAGCATTGTTTTGACATAGCAAATTAAAAATTATTAAAAACTGTGTCTTGTATTTTCTTTAAAAATGTTTAAATTTATATAATATTTTAATATTGAAAACATTAAAACTTGATCTTAACTCAGATAATTGAAGAAATTCAGAAATGTTATTTCGAAAATTAGGTTTTAAAAATTAGTACTGGTAAGTTAGAATGTTTTGTTTATATAATTTTCACAAATGTTGTAAACACGTGAATAGTGGCATGTACATGTGAAACGCAGATTTAATGTTTGGTCCATTTTGGGGCTGACGTGATTTGTTTCCAATAAACTACTGGTTCTATTAACCCATTGGGATTCCAGTTTTTCAGAGCCTGGTGTAACCAAAATTCCTATTAATTTGGCACTTTCAAAGACTTTTACGAAAACAACTATAACTTTTTTGTTTATTATTATATTATCTTGAAACTCTCAGGACTTATTACTGGAAATGTATACTTCATATAACTACTATTATAATTTTATTTACGAGACGTATACTGAAACTAAGTACCGTTTCATTTTACTGCCGCCGTATCAGTGTTCCGTGCATGTGCACTAGTCGTCCTTGTTCACTGGCTATCGAGTCACGCCATTTTAGTTGTTGTACGTTGTGTTTTCAGTTTTCTCTGAACGTTTAAAATGTTTAAGTGTTCCCGCCGATTGTGAGATTCGTTCTGTAATAAGATTTTTGAACGCAAGACATGTAAAACCGGCTGAAATTTATCGTGAACTTCGAGATGTTTACGGGGAAGACGTGATGAGTGAAGGAATGGTGAGAAAATATGTTAGAATGTTCAATAGCGGTCGAACTAATGTGCTTGACGAGAATCGGAGCTGTCGACCGTCTCTTGTCACCAATTATCTGGTAAGGGCAGTTGACGAAAAAATCGTAGTGTCTCGTAGTCTCTTTACCAGTGTCTTGTAATCTTGTCTCATCTCGTCGTTGACGAAAAAAATGACACTCAAACATTGGTTTCGTTAAGAGCAGTTCGATCACCCGCCCTACAGCTCGGACTTGACTCCGTCTGATTACCACTTGTTCCTGGACATGAAGCGTGGGCTAGGAGGTCAACGCTTTGAAAACGACGATGAAGTGAAAACTGTCGTGGAGTCGTGGCTACATTCGTTGGCAGGAACCTTCTACAAAAAGGGTATAGACAAATTGATACAACAAGTTTTTGAACATCGGTGGCAACTATGTCGAAAAATAGTTCAGAGTATGTACTTTCATGTGAAAATAAAATTTTGTTGAAAAAAAATTGTTTTACTTGTTTTTTTTAAACCGGTACTTACTTTCCGAACATGCCTCGTATTTAATTAAATGTATGTTGACTATGACTAAAATTGTTTTCAGGCTTGATTAGTGCAACAAATTAGTTGCCAAAACAGTTTACTAAATAAATAAGATTTTGACTCAATATTCAACTGTCATCATTTATTCAATAGTTATCTTGAGTGTAAACCTCAACGCAACATTGCTTACACCAAAATACAACCTCAAAACTTCATGTTATGTTAAGTTATTATATTCGTATTTCCAAAAAAGTTATCCCTCCTGAAAAGCAAAATATTTATAGAACAAATATTCTTGATTCACCTAGTAACAATAATCGTCCTGATAAATGCTGTGATATATCAGAAAAACGTGAAACTACTAGGCGCTACACTGGACAACATTTCTAGTGTGTTTATTCATTTAAACCAGTTTATTATATAATGTCGTCGGACAATGGTGACCGTCATGGTGCGACGTAAATAATTATACTAGGAGGTGCAGCGTCAGTCATGTTGTCGGGCTTACTACGCAATTCCCGTTCAAGGCCAATCTTAGGAATGAATGTAACATGTTAACATTTTTATTGTATTTCTTAATATAAATTCAAGTATTTATACATATTATAACGTATTTTCACAATGTTATAGATATTTTTAAACAATAAATATAGCTACTAGATTTTTCTTACGTATTTTAAGGATACACAATTTAAATTTTCTGTATAGCTGTATTTTTGTTTGAAAATATTTTTCTCAAATAATTAGAATGTAAATAATATCTGAACATTATTCTTACATTTATGTTTGTATTGTTTCAATACAAGTATATTTTAAATTGAGCTGTTTTTATGAATTTGATGTGTTCTTATAAATTGGAGGAAGACGTTTTATATTAGAGTATTCAGTTTCTAATTGTTCAGTACTTTTAGGTGAATTTTTTAGCATCAAATCAAATGTAACACTATTTTAAAACGTAATGTAGTTTACAAAGAAGTGTAAATAAAAACTATTTCCTTGTAATTTTGAGCCTGTAAAAAAAGTAAAATAAATTTCTGAACACCAAGTTGCAGGAACACACACACAGGCCGTGTCGAACACCTGGTCTAAAGTTAGGTCACCGGTGACTGTCATGGCAGTCGATGTTTTAAAGGTGTTAGTATAGAATAGTAGTAAAACTATATATAAAAGAAACAGAAGTATGAAAATAGTAATATAAATAAATCCCCCATCATTGTAGTGATAAAATAAAGAGAGTATTTGTAATTGCCAGTAATATGAAATTTTACAGGTGATTAATTAATTAAAAATAAATAAAAATGGGTCATTGCAACACACACACACACACACTAGTTTATAGAGCAAATGTAACCCATTAAATATATTTTCCCAAACTTAGAAGCTTGAGCAACAAATTTAATAATCTAGAATGTAGGTTTAGATATATAAATCTTCTTATATAAAATCATTTATCTTATAAGAGACTGAAAAATGTTTAAGCTGTGATTAAAACCAAAATAAATATCTACTAAAAATATTTACAAAATTAATATAGATAAACTTACCTAATATTCAAGTCAATGACAGTGATGAATGAAGTTGCTGAAGGTGTTGTTGTTAAATGCTCTTGCTGAAGTTGGAGTTACAGGAGGTGATGTCTTCATTATGGTAATCTGGATCTTAAGGTGATTTCTAGTTAAAGATAACAATCAGAATTTAGCAATAAAAATTAATCCGTTTCAATGTTTAGGGCACATTAGTAAGCCATATACAGTATATAACCAATAATACATTACAATAATTTTCATTAGAACTACTGATATTTAATTGCCTAACATAAAATAATTAGTAAATTACTGAAAGAAAAGGGTTAATCCAGAGACATCTTTTATTACAAAAATATTTCAAAGGTTTAAGGCAATGGACATTTATGAAGTGTAAAGATCCATTAGGAGGTCTGTTCCAAGAAGCCAACATGCTAACTATTCATTGTTGCTAAGATACGTTTAGGAAATTGAATTAGTAAAGCAATATTGTTTTTAGGTTAGTTTGTTAGAACTGAAATATTATTATCAACCTATTTGCATAAAGGTATGCAGACAGAGTAAGGTTTTAAATGCTTTTGTAGAGTCATCAAAAGAATGGGTCTCTTTACAGCACTGTGTAATGTTTAACCAATTGCTTCCCATTGACGAAGCTATCTGGTTCATACAAAATGTGTTTATGGGGCTAATTACATTTTATACTCGTCATCGATTTTTGTCGTTCCTTCAAGAAGTTAATGTCCTTGGTCTCTTGAATGTTTAGTCTATTTGACCCTTGGTAATGTCTATCATCTCTATGCTTCAGATAAGCATCTGTAACACACTTCTCATGTCTAACCAATTGTTATTTTTTTGTGCAACCTAATGTATTTGCTGTGATCAAGCCCTCCCCAAAAATATGAAAAAGTGAACATTTTTAAACTATAAAATAAAATCTTGTTCTTCATGATGAGCTGGTTGTTAATCACTTATTACACTTTGAAATTACTTGCAACCAGACAATCTATTAATTATGAGTTGTTAAATTAACTCACACTTGTAGAAAACGTTTTTGTCTTACGACTTCTTCAGCCTCACATTTCTGCCGTTAGGATTGCTGCAGTTGTGCTTTTCGGTATCAATTTTTTGAAAGTTGGAAGTGATCAAGTTGCTATGTCTGTATATTTCATATTGTTCTAGTGTGTTTAGTTTATGGCCTTTGTTGCATGTGTGGAGGATGCTCATGTTATTTTCCATACTTTTGCATGAGTCTTTAGTATCCCTGGGGTGATTTGCGAAGGTGGATTCAATAGTAGTGTGCAGTGGGTTTTTGTGTTCTTTCACCAAAAGATATAAAGTAATTGATCTTTCACCGATGATTTTCCAAGCAAATACTGAATTTATTTCATCAAGTGTGTCCTAAAAAAGCCCATAATAAGCGCTCATATTCAGCTACTTTATGTCTGGCTTTCATCAAAAGGTTAAGTGAATAAGGTAATTGATATGTCAATATAAAACAGCACTCATGTATTTTGTGTCAATATAAAAAATCGACCTCTTCATTTTGAATGCATGATGACTGTAAATATATTTCCAAATAACTTCCTATGCACCTTAAAGAAGAAGAATTTTTCTAGAAAGTATTAGATAATACAGACTTAGGACATTGCATGCTTTTTCTTAATTAATCATCAAAATTTGGAGGAAATTTGTGGTCATATCCTGTAAAATGTTTACTTTAAATGAAGATCATAGGTAATCTAGAAGAGATTTTAGTTCACACTTTATCCAATTAGATTGAATAAGTTGTTGCTTAAAGCTTAATATCTAAAAAAGGGCAATTATTTTGTTTAATAACTTACCTATTAAAACAACATTTCCTTCTTATTCTTTCATTAGTTCATATTCTATTCCAATTATAGTAGTTACTAGAGACAAGTTGTCCAGTGAATTAGTAACAGTGTTCAGGCAAGAATTAGTAACAGTGTCCAGGCAAGAATTAGTAACAGTGTTCAGGCAAGAATTAGTAACAGTGTCCAGGCAAGAATTAGTAACAGTGTCCAGGCAAGAATTAGTAACGGTGTCCAGGCAAGAATTAGTAACAGTGTCCAGGCAAGAATTAGTAACAGTGTTCAGGCAAGAATTAGTAACAGTGTCCAGGCAAGAATTAGTAACAGTGTCCAGGCAAGAATTAGTAACAGTGTTCAGGCAAGAATTAGTAACAGTGTCCAGGCAAGAATTAGTAACAGTGTTCAGGCAAGAATTTTTGGGCTGTTTTTGAAAAATTAAAATGAAGATTAACTTCACTGTTGTGAATAAAAATGCCTCCAACAGTCACACACACACACAAACACACAACCATTACATCAGAGAAGTGATATGAAGGTATGTAAATGGAGCTTGATAGTTATGAGCAATCCTACATCAGTGGACCAACACTCAATCAATCTCTTATGCCATGGCATTATTGTCCGAAACACATAAATGTTAACAACAAATAATAAGATAATTTACTCACATTAATTTTCTCCTGAATATTTTTCATTATATGCTCAATTCACAGATCTTCTCTTCTTCTATTGATGTCATAAAAACCAAACCAATTTCCTGTTCCATTATAAGAAAAAAAATAAAACTAAAATTTCCTAAAACTAAAAGAGCCCATTCGATGATGTAGTAAATGTTAAATCACTCAAAAATCTTTTATTTTTGAAGATTTTGAAGAAAACCTGCATGCTTCCTGTTGACTTTAAAAAAAGACCTAAAAACCTGAAACAAGTGCATCCTAACACAAAACATCATAGACTACATATTACATAAAATATTTTAAAATAAAATATCCTAACAAATATGGCTTAGAATGACATAGGGACCGCGGGTTCTAAATTCACCACCCCCCAAAGTCTAAAGAACCTTACCTTAAATGCAGCCTTACAAGAGGACTTACGCCTGCAGATCCAGATAGTGTAAAGTGTAACACTTGGCTATTTGTCAAGTGTATGTATATGTTAGTGGTGCTAGACGTCACAGAAGTAACTTCTGCTTATTCTAGTATGTGTGCGATGACAGCTCAAAGAAGATTATACCCACCCTTCTACTGAGATCTAAGAGTAGGTGGACTGAAAGAGAAAGTACAAGTTAGATAAATAAAGCTTACAGAATTATATTGCTCTATTTCACAAACAACAAAACTAATAGATTTCGAAGGAGAATAAGTGAAATTTGACTTGCAAAACTTATAGAAAGTATGATAATTCTATAAGTATAAAGATACTGTCTTCAGGTGATGGAAGAAAGGTAATTTTCAAGATTAAAATTTAAATGAATTACTGGTGAATATATATTTTTGTATATATTATGAAAATAATCACCACTATAAATAGATACTACGAATTTCTTTAGTCCAGTAAATTCTATTAACAATGTAATAAAATATAGCTTTTGGGAGAATGTTAATCAATATATTTTAAGGTTATTAATCAATATCTAAATTATATTTGTCTAGGGGAATAAAATGGTCATGTTCGCAGTATACATTAAACTGTACGTGTCTCCTGGGTAGCACTAAATGACCAGCAGAGTCGGCTGAGAACCCAAACCAAACAAGGAGATAATGTGAAAAATGAATACACTCAAAAATCAAATGCCCTTTCTAAAAGCCTAGACGACGACTTTCATTCATAGCATCTTCTGGAATACCGGAGGCCTAAGTAATGCAAAGTTCATCAAACTTAGGACCACTATATATATGCTTGTGATGCAGACATTTTAATAATTGTTAAAGCTGGAGGATCAACGGATAATCTGAAATTTCATGAACTGACAAACTATACTACATATGTCCTGAAAAGATCGAGAGAGGTTCCCTCTGGAATTCTGGTGGAAGTAAGTAAGAGACATGCCAATAACTTCTCCATTGTCTAAGAAATGGAGAATTTTAACAAAATGGTGGTAATAAAACTTAAAATATACGCCAACAGAACAGTGTACAATGTCTTTGGGTTCTACATCCCACTCAATAACAAACCCGATTTTTATTGCCTGGCTCCGAGTGCTAAACATCCAAATACCATAAACATCACAGACTTTAATGGACATTCTGAAGCTATGGAACCATTAACCTTGCCAGACGATCTGTGGAAGACCTATTTGACTACTCAAACCTTAACCAACTTGGAAATTTACCCAACATTTCCTTCTTTCCCCGCTCAACAATCAACACCTGATTAAACCTTGGTACATGCAAACATTACTGCTCAAGCCAAACTGACCCTGGCGCCGTGTAGTCATCTGACCCTCATTTTGAAAATCACATCAAAGAAAACTACCGCAGCGATAGATGCGAAGGTGTAAATTTAAGAAGGCTGATTGGGCCAAAATCTCCAACAAAATACTTATTGAGGATCTCGTTTGTAACAACCCTGAAAAGTCATCCGGCAGTTTTGTTAAGACAGTTATATCAGTAGTACAAGGATCAATCCCAAGGGGCCAATTGAAACTCTACAAACCATTCTGGAGCACTAAATTGATGGAATTAAAAGCAAAAAGGGATTAGGTGAGGAAAAATGTGAATGAACAGAGCTACTGTGTGACTCTATAGACCTAAGGACAAAAAAGGTCAAACTAAGAAGAGCTATTGTATGAAAAATGTGAAACTTACAGGCCCTTTGTTGCAAACTTAGACTTCAGACGGGATGGGCTTAAAGCCCACCATTTTCAAGCCTCAATAATGAAAAGAAGGCTTATCAGTGGGAGCTAGTAGTAGTAAAAGGAAAACGTCTAATATCCCTGAAAGATGTTGCCACTGCACTAACTTTGCGGTAGTGAGCCACCTAACATTTAGCACAGAGGAAAAGAGAAATTTTGAAAATATCCGCCTCACCGGCAAAATTTGTTCATTGGCAGAGAAAACAGGACCCACGTACAGTTATTGATTGTTACTTCCGATTGAGTCTAGAAAAAGTGAACAGCCTTCTTTTTGGTTCAAGGAAGTTTTGGATCTATAATAATGTGCTCATTTCAATGTTGAGCTGGCCTCTTATAGTTTACTCTCTTACTAAGAGTCTGGTTGATAGTTTGGATAGAGAATCTGAAAAAGCGTTAAAGAACTGGCTGGGACTGCAGAAGTCAATGGATGAAGAAAGGGAAAATTTGGTTTGAAGCATATGTCAGGCAGTTTTTTGTTACTATTAGTAGCCTTTCAGCAGCTTCTAGAGACCCAGTGGTTGTTCAGGTGACGGAGGACTTAAGGCAGGATCTTTTTTTTCTCCAGTGGCGGGTGGAGTTTGAAAGGAGATACATGACTGGTATCAGTTATAATAGACAGAGTTTGGGTTGGGTCAGTCATCAGGCGATCACAGACGTGAAGCACATGAGGAAGAAACTTGTAGAAGATGAAAGGCGTGCTATGTTTATGAGGGAATGACACAGTTTAACATTTTTGAAATGCTAAGAAAATCTGTGTTCATGTTGTATTAGAAGTATAAATGTTAAAGTTTCACAAAACTCTATTAAAACTGTTGTAAGCGACGTGAGCATTACTTAAACATAAATTATATTCTACAAACATGTCAGCTAACCTCTGGGGGCTTTCTGCTGAGTTCCAGTATTTACGGTTTTTCTTAATAGATTGTTTACTATTACTATTTATTTTTGTATACTTTAAATCTGTTTAAAGATTAAATTTTCAATAAAGTTTCAAAATAAAACAGTACCAGAAAATGTTTAAATTAACTTAAACAAAATTAGAAATGTAATGAAATAGGAGTCGAGGTAAGCTATTACAGGGAGGGATTGGTTAAATGTTGGCACCGATACCGATTAGAGCTGTAATAAGCAAACAAATGTGTGTTTCTATTTCATTACATTCCAGGAAATCCATCACATCTTTGTATTATTGGGAACCAGAAGTAGGGTGAGAACCTAAACGTAACTTAGCACTAACTGATGCGGGTGGGCTTCTCCGGATCTGGAAAGTAAAAAAAAAACCTGAAATAAAAAACACAGTTGAAAATAGAATGGAACCTGAAATAAAAGTACATACAGACCAAATAAGGCCTATGTCAAATCACCCTGACATCTGAAATGTTTGGATTATTCGAGATGAAAACCTTATGGTCATTCTCATCTGTAAAAAGGAAAAAACAAAGATAGTGATGAACAGAAAGGTTAGCTGACTAGTTAGCTATTTTCTAACATGCACACAATTTCGGCACATAATTATTTATACATTGTAGTAAAATTTCAGCACGTAAAATCCGATACACGTAATAATGTCCGACCGTGCAAAAGTTTTTTAGCGAACATGAACTTAAATCAACACTGACCTTGTATCTGTAAGCTCTGGGCTTCAGACCTGCAACTCTGAAACATAAAATTCCAAATAAAACTACTTTTTAAAAACTAAACAAACTGGTATAATATGTATAATATACCAGTTTATAACATAACCTCAATATTTTTTGCTTTATATGTTACGTTGTAAATTAAATTAATTTTGTTCAGTACTTCTGAAGAAGTACCTGGTAACTGAAATGTACATAAAGTGATTAAATAAAGTTATTTTGTGGTTATTGGGTTTGTTATTTAAAATATTAAAACTGGTATAATGTTTAACTTATATAAACAATTCAACATCCTTACCCTGGTGGTTTAAAAGTATGCATTATTGTATTTACCTATAAGTCAGTAATAAATTGACATTTTAGAAAGATCCTGGTGGTTTAAAAGTATGCATTATTGTATTTACCTATAAGTCAGTAATAAATTGACATTTTAGAAAGGTTTAAAGAGACCCTTTAAATATAACTGAGCATTCATATTTTTGGTACTATTGAAATAAATATTACTTAAGTAATGATAGATAGAAAATCTTTTCTACCCTTAAAAACTTAATTTTAAAACATAAATAACTAGGGTGAAGAGCATAACAAAATTAACAAAGGTAAAAGCCAAAATAGTTAACTCAAAATATCACCAAAAATTTGCTGTAATATTTACCAAAAATATCAACTGTAGTAGTAACTAAGCACTGAGGAAGGTGACATCATCGCTGAAACTAGTCTGTTTATTACAAAATAATTTTTTGTGAGATTTTGAGTTGACTATTTTGACTTTTACCTTTGTGAATAGTTCTCACTAACTAGAGAGAGAGAGAGCTACTAATATGTTATTGTAAACAATTAGTCCGCCATTAAGTGCAATTGATTTTTACTTTATTATTAGGTACCTGGCATTTGCTTTAATCGTTTAATGTATTCAAAGCAACTAATACATAAATAAGACATAGTTGATAAATAATTATTTCTCCTATAAATTACACCGCACATGTATTTTAGCAGCTAAAAAAACAAGAATCGGAATCAGTACTTTAATCAATGGAGTATTGAGTATCAACGATTCCTGGAATCGAGAATCAAAATCAGCCAATCCCTAATATAAACACACACTCACGCACACACACACACACAGTCAAACCTGAGTATAATCATATAAAGCATCTAGAAGAGGAAGTCATTTTTTACTCGTACCATGACATTGTTAATTACTTGTACCTTTATAAACGACAGTCGAGCATATTTAACATCTGCTATTTCTGATTCATTCTTAAATTTTGTGGGAATAACCATTGTTTTTGTTTTACTCAATTTCAAGGAACCAACTAAAATTAACTCATATTTTATTTCAATAACCAAATGTTCAAGTGTACTGACTGTCGAAAATACTACAACATTTACAATTTTGATGAAACTGCTGTGTTCTTGAAGTGTCTTCTACATAAAACATCCACATTTAAAGAGGATAAATTCCATGGAGGAAAACAAAGCAAGGAGTATCTTATTTTCTTTCAATAAGTAAACACAATGTGTATGTAACACAGAAATCTCCTCTTTATATCTTCAGGGGATCAAACCTTAAATGTTTTTAAAATTGTCAAGATTCTACCGGTTGATTAACCCAGTATTACAAAAGCTTGGATTATAAAGTGATTGAAAGAGTGGTTGAAAAAGTAAACAAAAAAATCTTGCATTTCATTGACAACTGTGCTGCCCATACGTACTTACTAACACTTGATAATGTAAAATTCATATTTTTAACTGCCAATAACACTAGCAAAACTTCAACCTTTAGTTCGAAGTATCACACACCCTTTCAAACACTTTTATCCCAGAGAAGTTGTAGAAAAAACGTTTTTGTTGCTCAAGCAAAAAAATATAGCTGAGGTACATATAACTAGTTCTATTTCTAGCCATGATATTTGCAATCACTACACGGTACAAAAAGTATCAAAAACTATTTCAAGGTAGCGAGGTTTTCAATCAATACAGATAGACAAACCTTTTTGACACAGGAAAATGAAGTTGAAGTGGTTGTAAGGAATGGACCAGGCTTATGTTTTACAAAACTACTTACTGGTAATATGTTAACAGCAACTTTTGAAGATCCCAGATTTTGGATCCCGAAGTAGAGGAAACTTTAAATGCGTTGAAGGTGCACCACAAGCTTTTTAATACTCAGCAGTTGCTGACGGAACAATATTTGATGAAATTTACGAAATGGATTAACATAAACGGAATGTAAACCTCAGAAAATTATTTGGATTTCTCAAAGTAAATACTATGTTACCACATGATTTCTTGTTTTACTCCTTCTAAATATTTGTGCCAAATTCTAATGAATAATGCCTGTGCAATACATACATGTTTGTTGTTACATATTAGACTGTTTTTATAAACCTATATAAGTTAGAAGGTGACTGAACTTGTTGATAGTGAGAAACCTTCACAAGGGAAAAGACCATGATTCCTTAAACTATTGCTTGCAGGTTCAGGTCAACTGTATAAATGTGTGTGTGTGTCTATATATATATATATATATATATATATATATATATATATATATATATATATATATATATATATATATATATATATACATATATATATATATATATAACAAAACCAAGAATGTTAGGCAAAACACATGTCGGCAATTGACTGTATGTTATAGTTCGGTTCAGTTAACACGTTCAGCACAGCTAGCGTTACGGCACGCTCTGGGTTCCCTTACAGATGCGCTCCCAGCTTATTTCCTTAGATACGGTGAGCTCACCGGCACGCTCACTCCCAGGCTAATTGAAACTTCTCTAGTGTCGATATCTGTATAAAGGTTTGATTTTTACGTCAGTGCTTTAAAAGAGTTTGGAGAACATTGTGCCTGAGTTGTTTTTAAATCCCACCATCCCAAGTTAACTTTTAATGCTTCAACTGAAACAATGATTCAGGAAGTTTTATGAACAGATTTAATTTGGTTTAACTTTTATATTTTAATGTTTTTTTTAGTTTGAACCATTTAACGTGGCAGAATATCCGGTAAAAACAACGATCATAAAAATTAACCAAGCTTTCTGAACTAACGCAAGAATAAACGATAACTGTCCTATTAGAGTTAATAAAACCAACTGGAGGTGGGAACAGAATATTGTAAATATGAGTCATTGACAAAATGCTTGGATGCCTGAAAACCTAATGTGTCAACATAAGGTTGTAGTAAACAAATGTCAGCTAATCTCGGCTATAAATAGTCTCGGACGTGACATGTATTATCTACGTCTTCGTTTACATTATCGATCTCTGTGGCTTTGTGGAACACATGGCACAAATGTTGCTAGCTCAGTTACTTATTTCTATTCGTGCCATAAAGTGCAACAAAAAATTACTAACTTTTTCAAGTAAAATTCTGAAAACTAGAAACGATTTAAATAGTACCTATACGAAGTTACTGTATTACTGTACATCGTATTTTATGTTTAATTTAATACAGTATTTTTTTCTCCGGATACGGTCTGTGTAGTGTATAAAACAGTTTGTGTTGTTTGAAATTGAATTGTGTATATAAAAATAAAATACTGATAGATTTTGTGTATTCAAATAAAATCAGAACTTGTTTCTGGCTCTAATGTAGAATATAGAAGAGGAGGATTTGCTTATATTTTTTCATCTGAGTATTCAAGAATTATTTTTATAAGTTAGGCAGTTAATAAATGTAATAGAGTTAATCAATAATACAGTTACTAAATTACAGCTTACTGAGTTTGGTGAGTGTACTTATTTACCAGTAAGTTTTCATAAGCATTAGATAACTTATCATAATAGCCTATACAGAGTAGACCCTATGAAAAATATTGAATGTGGATATCTATTACAATGAAGAAACATCAATAAAACATTTTTAACAACTTGAATTTCAAAAAAATTGAGACTTTATAAAAAATTGTCCTATATTAACATTGGCCTATTATACTAACTACGCTCGCGATATTATACTGTATCCCTTTTATTACCGCAGGTAGTGCGATATGCGTAAGATGGGGTGGGAGCATTCTTTACAACACAACCTCTCAATAACAAATACCTCTCTACAACGAATTTTTTCTCTGGATAATCGACTTTGTTATACAGAGGTTCGACTGTATATATAAAGAATGAAATGATGATCTTTTAAAATTTTATATTGTTTATCATAAGCCAATTCAATTAAGATGGATTTTTGTTTGTTAATTTTAATATAAATATCTAAAAATAATTTTTTTTTTATTTACAATATTTGTAGTGTTGGTGAGTGACGTGAATTAAAACTTGCCGATTTTGTGGTGTAAATCTTAAGGTATTTTCAATTATTACTATTTGTATCCCTTGGCAAAAAACTACATTTTATTGATATTTTTCAGCAGACACGTTTTGCACTAGATCAGTGCATTGTTCAATGGTGTGAGTCACGGACAAGTTTTTGTTTGGACAAACAAAATTTGTTAAAATCTCAGAACTATATCTCGTTTCTATATCAAAGGAGAATAAGTGCCTTTTTTAAATCATTCTTAAACCATTAAACCTAATGACTAATTATCTTTAATACCAGATCACTTTATCATCGTAGAGCTGCTCATAATAATAAACTCCAGAGACAAAACTTTGCCATCTTCAACTATCAGTGTCACATTGTCAACTGACAAAATAGTTTTGGTTGAAATGGCCAACAAATACATCTTATTCATGCATAAACAGCCTGAGGAGAAGACAGACTCACCCAATTATTATTCACCCAGATTATACTGAAGAAAAGCAATTTGTTGCCTCTGCTGTGCACATGTTTTAGAACTACACCCTTTAACTGGCCCCAGGGTTTGAGCAAGTATTATCAAGACAACCACAAAAAAATTAAAAGAGTAACCCACAAATTGTGTCTGCTTCTTTGTGAGGGAGTGGTTAATAAGTTCAAGATATCACAGTGTACAGTATAAAACTTATTTTAATAATTATTTCCTTCAATTAATTCATTCATATTAAATATTTTTTTAAAGCACTTTATTAGCATAGTCTGTGAATCATGTTTTGTCCATTTAGACCCATATAGTTGTAACTCTGTTTAATTAAAATCCTTCCATTAGCTCACACTCTCCTTATATATATCTTGTACAAAATTTCAATTGCTAATAAAATATGTTTTTATTCATCCAATCAAGTTGAAATACTTTACTTATAACCTATAGTGGATGACAATTGATGTTAATACAGTTTTTCAAATATTTATTTAATAATTAAATTATAAAAATTTGGAGTCTATCAGCAATCGAACTGAGAATCTTCAGGTTCGAAGTCTAGCACGTTTTGGCACTGCGCCAACTTTCCAATACCTAGAACTCGGTTTTTCAACGATGTATATGAATTTTTCCCCCATCTTGTTGTCATCGAAACCTCCATTGTATAACCTTAATTAAACTGTTGCCATGGCTACCACACGTCACAAATAGTACTCTAGGGTTAAAAATGAATGAAAAGAATAAAATAAAGAAACAAATTGGAAATAAGGTAACAATGATAATTTTTTTTTCTTGACCTCATTAAGAATTTACTTTAAAAAAATTTTGTATATTACTTGTTTATAATTTCTCTTACAATTATTCATAAATGAAGTCCATGCATGAAGTAACCAAAAAATAAATGTTCATTAAGTAAGTGTACATTTTGTATTCAACTTAAAAGTCAGTTAATTCATTAGTTTATAATATATATATATTGATATTTTACTTTGTCCATTATTTTTCCGTTGCACTGACTTTATGAAGTTGATAAATTACTATTGTAAATTTACAACAGTAATTTATCAACTTCATATATATATATATATATATATATATATATATATATATATATATATATATATATATATATATAATGTCAGTTTTATAGTGTCTGCCGTCGCTGTTCGATTCTAAACTTTGCCTCCATGCTTTCCTATGAAAGCAGTGTTCTACTGATAAGTTACTTTCACTTACAGATTTATTGATGGTTTCTGCCCTTTTTGGTCTAGGTCATCCCTTTCTTCTTCTCTCCAGTGACATTCTTTCCAAAGAAACTCTGAGTAATCTACCCTCCAACATCCTCTTTACACATCCAAACCATATCAGCTGTCTCCTTCTTATCTATTATCTCTCTAATACTTTTATTTGTTCTATATTCTTGTCTAGAGATTTGACACGACCTCATAAGAGTTTATAATATTGTGAACATAAAAATATTTATGGGAAGAACTATGTATTAATTCAAGTAAGTTCTGAAATTCATCTAATTCCAAGGTAAGAAGAATGTAACAGATAGAACCATCAACCTAGCCTAGAGGGAGGGAGTTTATGGTCGCCAGATGACCTATTCTCCCTGTCAACATTCTAAACACTTATTTTGTATCAAATGGATACTGAAGCCAGTGTACAATGCCCTCAAGGGAGTATAATAAGCAACTATAAATAGGCAGACCAGTTGAAAACTAACACACATTTCAACACTGCCAATTAACACATTGACTACCGTAGTGATTAGGGATGGTCGATATTTTCTGTCACAGTGACTTATCACTGACATTCGTTTGCCGCTGATGGTACAAGTGACAATGGATCAATCAGAAGTTGCCTCCTTTGTGATTGGGCAAAAAGTAGCAGTTACAGGATGAAATGGCTGTATTTGGTTGATTTGTTGCTGTCATTGGCTGTGCTCGGCTCATGCTGCCGATTAGAGGTCGTGCGGAACGAGGCGAGCCCCGAGTAGGGGAGGAGGTAGGTTTAGGTGGGAGTGATCGCCGGCGTAGGGGAAGTGCCGGCAAAGCGGCGATGTACTACCCTGAGTTTAAATATTGCCTATAAATAAATAACTACTGCACGTATAAATACTACACGTGTAATATACCGTTTATAAACCAGTAAAAACAAAAAGTCCTCTGTTCTCTTATTTCATGTTTTTCCGTCAGCAGCTTTCTGTCATCTGCAGATTTCCTCCATTTGAAGTTTAGTTCCTTAAGAACTTGTCTCAGAGCCCATATGCCTCCCCTAAACCCAATTTTTTCTTTCAATACAGGAAGCAACGTTTTTAGCGTAGGGCGTTGTCCATCCATCTTGTGGAACTCATGTACAGTCTGCCGAATAACAGTCTTGTCGAAGTCGTCATAAGATGTTTTTTTATTCCATGTTTTCCTTGGCGTTGAAAAGCGAGGTATTGTTGCCGGCGCGGTTTTATGTTCACTCAAAATTCGTTTCACAGTTGTCTTGGACACTCCCGCAGCATTCGCAACACGTTGTTGAACTTGTTTCAACAATATTGGTCCTACTTCAGCTTCTCTTTTCATAAAATTGTGCAAATTAAAAATTATTTCTCTTGCTTGGCTATGTAGAATTTTACCACCGACCTTATTGTTTGGCCTGTTGACAGCCATTTTAACGTTACACTTAATGGAAAACAGTCAACGAACTAGTAAAACCAAACACTACACTACACTAAAAATTAAATTTAACACTAACTAATCAAAACAAGTAAGACTAGATGTTTAACAATGTTTTTAGCAAGAAGCTTATTTACGATGTGAAACCGACGGGTGAGAGCAGCAGACTGACGACCTGCCGCCCCACCACTCCAAAACCAGTTGTATAACTGCTTTCCCGTTCAAGGTCAGAGCTCGCCTCGTTTCGCACGACCTCTATCATGCAGTGTTTTTGACTCACAAGGAGAAGGGGGGTTGTCTTCGTTGTGATTGGGTAAAATGTTGCTGTCATGACTGAAAAGTTACTGATATTTTACCATGGCTGTCATTGGTTGATTTGTCACTGGCACTGGTTCTACTCATTTACGTCGCGTGTGGGTGAACGAATTGTATCAGGTTTCACGAATGTGAACAGTAGACGCTACTTCCTATTCAGTAGTATGTTTTTAATTTCGTAGTTTATTTTTAAATAAAATGAGCGGTCCGAAAGAAAAGCGAGTGGACTCATTTCACTATTGTGGTATACCTGCCTGTTAGTGGCACATACAGAGCAGTCTCAGTATCCCCTGTCACCAGTAAAAGTCTCTGATCCAAACCTATCACTAAAATCACCAATCCGTTAAATTCACTGGATCAACCATTCCTAGTATTGATGAGTCTTGTATGACCTTGGGTACAGTGGTTGCACAACAGTATAACTCAGGATGTTTTTGCCAAAATGTAAAGTTGTTTTTCTTGGTGTTCTACAATAATACAATTGCTGTTCAAGTTGTAGAGATTGTTGCAAGCTGACAAATAATGCCTTGAGCAAGACAGCAAATAGCTAATTTTGTCTTCAAAATTCATAAAACTAGATTTTTTTATGGTTTGAGACATGAATATTAAATTAAATTGTTAGGATATTTGATTCAATTGGCTAGGTTAGGTTGAACACAAACCATGCAGAATTGAATGCAAAAACTGGCACTTCGTTTTAATTCATTTTTTTCCCGTTATGTTACATGATCGCATAAAACAAGTTATCAGTACTGGTTCTAGGAAACACATTCTTTTGTCGTTATTAATTCTCAGAATTTCAGGCTTGGTGCCTACTTAAATCATATTTATTAACTAACTTGACTCACATAAAGACAAATATCCTATCATAATAAAAGAATTAGTTTTATTTTCTGCTTATTACGCTTTGCTAACTCAGGTAGCTAGAATATTTCAGACTTCATGATCCATTCCTTGCCTCTGAGGATCAAGTTACCCAGTTATGTTTGGCCATTTGTGCTATGTATCTCTGTCAGAATTTAAAATGATTAGCTTCCTACATGATCAGAATTTGTCAAATATTATTTCAAAAAATGTTTAACATAAGTTTTTATAAATACAGTAGATCTTCGCTATTCACAGTTGGCAAAATTACAGCATTTTCTGCTGGTATGTATAGATTTTAAACAAAAACAAGAAAGATAGTATAGTGCAGATTGTAAAATGTGTTCTCGTCTTATTTGTTACAGTACTGTAGTTATTTATCACAAAGAAATCTGATTATTCTCGAAGCAACCATTATCCTGTATACTACTAGGCCTACTATTCAAAAGATAGGAATTCCTTATTTTAACAATATATCAAGTAGCGTTACTATCCTGACAGACTGAGTCCATCTGGCTACTGCATCCCGCACCATACATAAGTTTAACATCACTAATCTTTAATTGCTACTGATTTAGTAGCTTTTGAAATCCAAACATTGATAATCATATCTGGCGACCATAACAAACTCAAATTTTGTTCGTGTCGAAACGTTACTAGAAGAATTAATTACTGATTCTGTAATTATCTCGGATAAGAAGAAATTGTAAAAAATGTATTCCTGAAGTTGACATTAAAATCTGTTGCTGAAATTCTGTGCGCACACATTTAATAGAAGTTTCGGATTGAAAGAAAATGTCAGTAAACAATAAAATATGTATGTAATTATGTAGTAAGTAAATATACCATACTGTATTACAGGTTTGCACTATACCTGTAATTAATCTTAACATTTTTTATGTGGAATGTAACACTCTCTCTTCCATATACTGTTGGTTTCAGTATTTGCAGTAAGTTCGGTGAACATAACCCCCACGAATTACAAGGGATTACTGTATTTAAAAAAACCTTTTAAACAAAACGATTTTTCAAATGAGGATGACTAAAAATATAATAAAGAATTATTTAATATTTATAAAACTGAAAAAAATATTTAAAAATAACATCATTTTCAAATTTTGTCCTTAAATTATCTCCAAGAAATATTGAATTTATATGTCCAATAACTGTATGACTTTTATAAACAAATAGTTTCCACACAGCACCAGATACTATCAAAGAAGAAAAATAAAATGAAATCTTAAATTATTATATTTAGGGAAATAGGTAACAAACAATAATAAAAACCTAAAGTTACATAATGTAAACTAATTCCAAAATCAATAACCTCTCAGGAACACAGTAAAGCCTACATAGCCAGAATAATAATTTGGCTTTATACTTATACAGGGAGCGGCAGAAATACCTGACGGTTTTTAAATAAAAATAGCTTCAGTATTTATATATATTTTTTAAAGTTCATTATTTGTTACACATTATAAAAGATGGCAATTAATGACAAACAATATATCATGATAAAAAAACACGGAAATATAACCTGTTATTGCTTAAAGATAACATCACTTAAGTGGTGTCCATTCCTCCAGTCTTGAAATGAAACTGTCAAACACTTTTCCCAACATCTCGTTTGTTATGGAGGCGATTTCTTGAGTTATGGCTTTCTTCAAATCCTCAAGTGTATGGAGTTTGTTTGTGTAGACTTTTGATTTGAGGTAACCACCAAGAAAAAAGTCACTCACACTGAGGTCAGGGGATCGTGCGGGCCAAGCAAAGTCACCATTCCGTGAGATAACACGGCCACAGAACTTAGTCCTCAAATAATAAATGATGACATTTGCTGTGAGAAGTGGCGCCGTCTTGTTGGAACCAAATCTTTCTAATAGCTAAACGTTTCCTTTTTAGTTCTGGTATTAAAAGACTGTCTAGCATCCGTAGATAACGTTCATGGTTGACTAACCGTACGCCCACCTTCCTCAAAAAAGTACGGTCCGATGACACATTTCTTAGTTACTGCGCACCACACTGTAACTTTAGCACTATGTAAAGGGCGTTCGTGCAACTCTTGTGGGTTCTCATTCAACCAATATCTAAAGTACTGTTTATTAACATAGCCATCAAGGTGAAATTGAGCCTCATCACTCAGAAGAATTTTCTGGTCATCCATCAAATTGATCATAAAGTTTGCTCTGAAAATGCCTGGCGATTAGCATAGTCATGAGGCCGAAGTTTTTGGACGATGGCAATTTTATACGCATAAAGGTTTAGATTGTAGGGCAAAATATGTCTTACTGTGCGATCAGACATTTGAAGAGCGGCAGCTTGTCTCACTTGCTCAATGTTGTCCAGTGTTCTCACTGACCTTGGACAGCCTGTAGGCCTTTGTTTTAAAGATGAACCAGTTGTTCTAAAACTATCCACCCAAAGTTTGATAGTGTTTCGGGATGGGATGTGTCCTCTACGACTCACATTAAAATGCCTACGAAACAACTGAATCACCACTTTTAAAATACTTCTCAATGACAAATGCACAATGTATAACAGACCACTGCTCCATAGCTACTGAAATGGCGTCGAATGGCCTTGTCAACGCACCGCTGCCCACCACCCCCTCCACACAACTGCTCAACTGTACGCGATTGAAAATCATCAGGTATTTCTGCCGCTCCCTGTACAAAACGAGAAAGCAAAATTCATCTTGAGAAGAAATCAAGGTCAACCACAAAAAAACAAACCCGACACATGGAGTACTACTAAAGTAACATTCTGTTTATTAGATATACTTAGAGATAAAACCAAGAGTGTTTTAAAGAGGAAAACAGACAGATCTAAATATCAAAACCAATCAAAATGAGAGATCTAAAAATCAAAACCAATCAAAATGAGAAGGGATGGTGCAAGGTGGAGAAAGGCATTCAAATTAAAACATAATAAATTTTATTTGCACAATCAAATAACCAGAACACTTTTACACTAACAACCAATATTTATCTATATTAAAAGTTGATTTAGAGAATTCAACTGAAGTATTCCATCCATCAGTGTTGCCAATCTGGAAACAAATTTAATCAGAGTAAAAACCATGTTTGCAGAACATAAATATCCATATAGGATATTTGGATATCTGGGGTTGGATTACTGGAAGTCAGGTCTGGTGGAAGAGACATTAGAAACAAGGACTTTATCAATAGGTTAGTTTAGTGTTTTATCAACTAAGGGATTTGAAAAGAAAGGATATCGAGTGGAAAATAAAAGACTTAGTCATACTTGAGACAAATGATGGTGATTGAATGTATCAATAAGGAACAATGGCAAAGGAAAACCTCAAAACCATAATAATAATATACACTACAGTTAATATAGAAATATACTACAATAACCTAATACATAATGATAACAGAGTTGTTAAATCTCTGATAACAATAGTAAAGTTAACAAAATGTAGTAAGGCTGGAAATAATCTAGTTCCAAAGTGGCTAATATTATGTAGAGAATGTGTTTATGATTTGCCAATTTCCCCCATTTTATTATGCATATTTATTTAAGGCTTTTAGAAAAATGTGATGAGAGACATCTAGAAGGAAGGGAAGGTGGTAATGACAGGTTAAATTTAATGACAGATTAAATTATCTTTTTTTTTAATTTACCATACAAATTTCCTTTAACTTATTCTAAATCCTTCAAGTTAACACTTTAGCTGCCAGCAATAATATCGGCGTTTTCCCGAAGAATTGCCAAAATATTTGAAGCCTATTTTTTAATATGTGTATACATTTTTTGTTCCCCTATCATATCTAAGTATGAAAATACGTTTATCATAATATATATATACACATACATGTCAGGCCAATTGGCCGGACATAGTTTTTTTATAGCGCAAATGATACCTAAATAAACTCTATCAGGCTAATTTGGTCCAATATTGTTTTCAGGTATTTATATTTTCTCATCTCTGCAACACACTCTTAACATTTGTTTTGTTTTGTGTGTACAAAATAAACAACAAAACCACAATTTTATGTTTCGGAGACCCACATAATGAGCTGATTGGCGAGTAAAGTGTTTTGGCGCTTATTACAAAGAGTTGTAAATGTGTCACATGAGATTGATTTGTGAGTTTATAAATATTTTGTATATTTAACGGAACATATTCTGCCTGATAAGTAATGGGTCAGGTCCGATAAATACTACACAAGATTCATAACAAGCAAAAGTTTTGAAACTTAGTAATTCATTTTTTAAGGAATTTACATTATAATTTACTTCCTAGTAAGGATGAGTTTATCTACGTGTATCAATGTTTGTACTTAACTTCAACCAAGACAGTTTTTGTAAGAATTAGTATACAACTAAATATTTAGTTTTAGTTTATTAGTTTTATTTTAATATAATTATATTTAGTTTTATTTATAAGACTTATTTTTTAGCTTTTGTGACATTTTGAAAACAATAGTGAAAATCAATATAATATGTCATTCAAAATGATTTATTTTATTGTGGAAGTATATAAAGATAAACTTCTTTCAATGAACCAATTTGTTTGATTGGAATAATCAACTCAACTTCACTAAAATTGTTAAAAAATATGTGTCGAGTCATAAATCCCAACAAAAAGCTCCTAAAATAACATCATGTTTAATAATATCGTCAGCATTTATCTATCAATCAAAAATCATCGTAATTATATCTGTAAGTAATGTGAAGCTTGTTGTTTAATACCGTGTATTCATTTTTTGAAAAGTAGCAACATCAGTTGAGTAGTACGAATAAACATAAGACGTTACTAGACAACAATGTCAGACCTAGTGGCCTGAGGGTATTAGCCAACTGCGCTGGCGTTGGCCCGATGTGGAACTAAAGTGTTAATATTCAGCTCTCAAAAAACAAAAACCGAGTTACAAAAATGTCTATTCTTCAAATTTTACTGGAAAAAAAACAAGAACATCATATATATCTTTTTAACCATCTAACATCGATCAGTTAAATAGACGAATCAGAAAGAAATGCAATCTTAAATTAATTTTTTTTAAACACTTTTATTCTGTCTTAAGTGAAAATAAAAGAAGATGAAAACAAAAAAATTTAAAAAAAAACAAAAATGAGAATTATTGTTAAATAAAAGCGGTTGCCTTGCGAGTTTGGTACAACTATTTATTTACACAGGCAATGTTTCAATAACAGGTAGGTTACTGTCTGCAGCCCTACAATACACAACTACACAATAACAGGTAGGTTACTGTCTGCAGCCCCACAATACACAATAACAGGTAGGTTACTGTCTGCAGTCCTACAATACACAACTACACAATAACAGGTAGGTTACTGTCTGCAGCCCCACAATACACAATAACAGGTAGGTTACTGTCTGCAGTCCTACAATACACAACTACACAATAACAGTTAGGTTACTGTCTGCAGCCCTACAATACATAACTACACAATAACAGGTAGGTTACTGTCTGCAGCCCCACAATACACAATAACAGGTAGGTTACTGTCTGCAGTCCTACAATACACAACTACACAATAACAGTTAGGTTACTGTCTACAGCCCTACAATACACAACTACACAATAACAGGTAGGTTACTGTCTGCAGCCCCACAATACCCAATAACAGGTAGGTTATTGTCTGCAGCCCTACAATACACAACTACACAATAACAGGTAGGTTACTGTCTGCAGCCCTACAATACACAACTACACAATAACAGGTAGGTTACTGTCTGCAGCCCTACAATACACAAATACACAATAACAGGTAGGTTACTGTCTGCAGCCCTTCAATACACAACTACACAATAACAGGTAGGTTACTGTCTGCAGCCCTACAATACACAACTACACAATAACAGGTAGGTTACTGTCTGCAGCCCTACAATACACAACTACACAATTAAAAATAACAATAATAACACAGTTCACAAATAACCACAGCACAATGAAATTACTATATCATTCTACTTGCACAATATGTTAGGTCAGCAGGATCTTTTAATCTGAACCTCCTTGTTGTTATAGCCTTTAATCCTTATGTCCTTATGAATTTTTAATTTCAAATGTAAACTGCAAATTATATTAATTAAATCAACGTTGTTTAACAAGAAAAAAATGCTTATCATGTTCTAAAAAACATACAGAAAGTTACCTAAGGTTGAAGACAAAGGCGCAGACAGCATAACTGATGGTGATGGTTTATAGACGTCTTGATGTTTGTTGTTGACTTATAGTTGTCTTCGTGTTCACAATAAAACCGTCTGGAAATGTGATAATTTAAAAGTTATATTTTATACAACACAAATAGTAAAATATATTTATATAGAGGTGGAGCAGTTCCTAAAATGTTTAATTCTGATAGCAAAATTTGTCTTCCTATTCTCGATTTTTTAATGCATAAAGAACTACATGATATTCTCTAATAATAATTAAGTTAACATCTTGGTCTTATGATGAAGCATTTTGAAAGTCCCGTTTGAATGTAATAGGCTACACAAAGTGTTTGTCCTTGATTTATAAATAGGTATTTCTGAAAAAACATATCACCTTTGTTGTTGCGTCATAAATAATACTTTTGTTTTCTTGAATTGGCATTTGCTTCAATCATTTAATTTAATTCATTCGAAGCAACTAATACATAGCTGATAATTAACTATTTCTTTAATAAATTACACTTCACACATATTTTAATAGTTAAACAAACAAGAATTGTGATCAGCACTTTAGTCAACGGAGAATCAAGAAACGATGAATACTTGATACCATTAAAATCGGCCCATCCCTATATTTATACTATAACAAAATTCAAAACTATTACATTTCTGAATTTAGACTGAAATATTTTTAAATCAATGAATTATCACAAAAATACAAATTTGGCATTTTCCAACTAAGATACATATTTATAATCACTATTGCAGGTTGCTTTTAATTGACTATCAAATTGAGGGTGAGAAGGACTTCTAGGTAGTATATGATTTTACAGATTGTAATTGCTTTTCATGAAAGAAAAACTAAATCAACTTTTTTATCTATTTATTTATCCTGCCAACGTTTCAATAAATAATGGCAAAAACCATTTAAGAATCCTTCACAAGACAATAATAGAGAATGGAAAAAAACTTCACAAAAAATTGTCGTGGAGAAATAGTGAAACCGGGTGTTATCTTTTTGTACTGCAAAATATTCCTTAAGATGACCAGATAGAATATGAAGTGCCCTATTAGAGGCAACGTTCATAGCGAGGATCAAAATAGATCATCTAGCCATCCAATCATATCTACTCAGATTTAATTTCCCTTAATAGGTATTCTACAAAGTTGTAGGGAAGTGGGGACAGTTGAATACATCTGACAACTGCAAGAGATCCATTAAGAAAAGAAGAAAAGGATGTCCAAAATATTCTTCGAAACAGGTTTCAAGTCATCAAATACTGGTAATCTGGAAGCTTCCATTAAGAATTAAGAAGTAAATAAGTTTAATTTTATTGCCTTGAGAAGGATCACTTGGTCTTAGCCAATATTGTTGAGCAATTATAGCATCCCGTAGGCTAGGTTACATTCTCTACTTTTCTAGGTTAGGTTAAGAAGAGATGTCTCCTGCTACTTGGTGTTTCTATTATAATTAAGGACACATCTTCAAGTTTCTGTTGAATTTTGGAAAAGGTACACTACCTGTATTTATACTACTACCACACATTTAACCCATTGCATTCTACGGACAAAAGATGTACGTCTCAACCTATTAGTGGTATAAATCATACAAACTTCGGTTTCATGTCATTGTTTGTTTGCTTCAGGCTAATTGGCGCCAATCGTTGAGATTATTTTTTATCATCGTTGAGATATTTATCATCTCTCAAAACTTGCACTAACTTATACATAAAGATAAATATTTATATAGTCTACAAGTTGTCCTTTTATCAGAAGTTCTAGACATAAGAAACCCGTCATCAAATTTTAAGTGAAATGGACTTTCTAACTCAGTATAATTGTTACTAAGTGTCCATCATTAGCTGATTTTTGTTACGCGTCAAACTGTGTTAAGAAGGAAAATCTGCGGCTATTGGTAAAATTTAGTAAAATTCTAAATTTAAAAACTGCTTGGTGTTAATACTTTTTATAATGTGTATTCTTGTGTACATACAAAATGAACAATAACAGTGACAGCCTAAAAACTTCAAATAGAAAGTTACTTTTGTTTTAATATTTGTGATTATAAATAATAAATTAATTAAGGTAAAAAATAATGAATAAAAAATTACACCCGTATAAAATATATAATATTTAATGCTTTATAAGTAAAAATATTTTCTCAAATGACACGAGGAATTATTTGCAGCCGCTGGATCGCAGAATTATTTATTCTGCAATCGATTGAAGCCATTGTCCTGAATTTGTTTCTTATTTTTTTATGTAACATTTTTAAATTAAAAAAATTATAATAATCATTCACCTAACAATTAGATGTCAAAATTCAAAATCTGTTCAAGTTAGAAACAGAGTAAGGCAAGATATGAACATAACAGAATTTTCTTACAAAAACACTGTTAAAAGTATGTGCTAAAAATCATAAAAGTTTATTCCAAGAAACAAATAACTCTTAATATAAGGGAAAACGACATTTTGTTACATTATTAAAAAGTTTATAGTTGTTGGAAAACACTTCTTGAGGCAAAACTACCAGCCATGAGTTAAAAAAAAAAGAAATTAGAAGACACTATTTTATAAATCAGTATCCAGGTAAGTAATTAGTTACTTTATAATTTTAAATTACATATTTCAAAACCAGGCTTTAAAAAGTTTAGTTTTTTTAATAAAAAAAAACTAGAAAAACTAATTGTTTTTTTCATAGAAGCTACAAGGAAAATTGAACAAGTTGAATATAAAGTTTCTAAAAATACAAACTTTTATACCATCTGACATTAAAATCACTGAAAAACACCAGCTCTATTCTAGCGCCCAGGTCACCCATTACAATGCAACTAAATTTGTAAAAAAATAAATTTTGCCTACTTTCACAAAATGGTTAACGATGTCTCAGAAATGTAACTCAACTAGACCTGACCAATGCTTTATCCTAAATCACTGAAATTAAATATAAAACAAAAAATGTTTAAGCTTGCCCAATAATGTATCTGCTATCACATGAAACTATTTATTTGCAATTATCAAGTAAAATTCATAAGTACTAAGACATACTTTTATGAAATGTTAATAAGCTCAATCAAAAACTTACATTTCCAACTGTCACAGAAAGTTGCTTACGAGTCAGGAACAGCAATCCAACAATCAAATGTTATACAAGTGTTGTGAAAGTCTCTACATGGCCTTTGTCAGCTTGTTTCAACAAATCGGCTTAGATTCTGAAACGGAAACTGAATTTAAATTCAATTTGTAAAACATAATGGTAGATTTTTTTATAAACTATTTGTATATACAATAAATATAACCTGGTATAAATATATACAAAATATATATTATAATCTAGATATATTTATATATAAATTCCAATAATCAAAATATAATATTGTTTTATATAAAGTAAGCATTTTATTTGGAATAAATTTAAACCTGAAAAAAATGTCTAACTTACCACATCAGACTGTTCCAGTGGGCTGTAGGTCTTGTTCGTGCATTTTGCTTAATTTCCAAGTCCACAACGGGATACTCTAAAAAATATATTTCAAAAACACTATTAACTGAAACTTCCAAAATATATCTACTTTATTTTTCAACAACTGAAATTTGCTTTAAATGTATCACAGAGATCTTGCCCCATTCGCAGTTTTAGCTGATCAGTTAAAATACATTAATTTATATTTTGATAAATCTCACTATTCAATTAAATATAATGCTAGTAACATTTTTTTTATTATTGAAGTGAAAATTTCCTTAGACACATTATAGGAACTAAATTTAATTAAATTTGTTAAATTCAATAGAATTTGTATTCAGTACATTTGGAACATCTACTAAAGGCTTTCTGTTAGAACCTCTAATTAATATAATCTACAAATGAAGTGTTGACTTCTGTCCCACTGATTTTAAAATAAGGCCTGAAAGATATAATATTTGCAGAGAGAAATATCTTTGGTTTGCGAAATGATAAAACAAATTTTAAAAATATTTAGTCTACAGAATATCATATTATTGAAATAATTTACAATATTTTCTTCCTCCCTTTAAAATAAACCTTATTTACATCACAAAAATAAAACGGTAAACTTGAAATTTGTTCAGTTTATTGCACTAGTTAAGAACTCTTACTGACTTCTGTCAGTCTTAATGCCTCATGACTCTCAAAGTTTTCCTGAATAAAAAAAAGACTCAATTCGGATGGAGGTTTTCTTATTTTAGTAATCATTTACTTTAGCCACACAGACGATTTTGGCAGATAAATTTTACCAACTGAAGCAGAAACTCATAACGAATATCAAAAAAAGTAAAAACACTTTCGCTAATGACCCAAATAATTACAATTTTAGAAACAACTCATTTCACCCCCATCCCTCCACGGTTACAAAATTTACCATTATTTTTTTATATTGAAACAAGCATAATGCCTGGAAAAGTATTTATATTTCCATGGAAAACTAAATTTTCATCACATTTTAGTTGGGACTATGTTTTTGGGCACACAGTAGCAACAGCGGAATGTACGTCTAGACATGAATATACCTTAAAGGTACCGTCAGGATAGATTTGGTTGTAATTTTATATAACATAACTATGTACCTATTAAAGTTGCTGGATGTAATCACGTTGAATTCACTGAATAAATTATAATTAAAAGGTACTTGACTAAGTGAATACGTTTTAACTTAGTTAAGTACCTTTTAATTATAATTATGTGCCAACATTAAAATATTTGTTGAGTTTCTGCATCGGCCAGTAAAAGTTTTTGACCTATCTTATACCTTATATTTGTTTTGTATATTTTATTATAGTAAAGTTATATAAAATTACAACCAAATATATCCTGACTGGATACTTCATAGCGTATGTCTAGGACGTAGTACAGTGCATTGTTGCTATTGCGCGCTCAACTACGTAGTCCCAACTAAAAAATGATAAAAATTTGGTGATAGAAATAAAAGGTGTTTAAATGTTCAATACAATATTTTTTGTTTTGTGTGTGGAATAGGGCCTGTAAGTAGTTGTTTCACCCTTTTAGAGTAACTTTGCGACTTATTATCGCCAAAAAAATAAGTTGTGTGTGCGAGTTTTGTAATTCTATAAGATTTGTGTGCCTGGTGAAATGTGTTGCTAATAGTGCTTTGTTAAAGTTGATTTTTTTAAAATTTGTAATTTTTGGCAGTTAACAGCAAATTTAATAACATTTCGAGGCACTTTGTGAGTTATTACGTCAAAATAATAAAGCTAGCACGTTAAATTAGTTACGTTTTACATGTGCTGTGGAGGGGGAATATTCCATAAATTTTGGGACATGAGCGAAGGTTTTTTTCGTATTCCTGATAACTTTCTGTATCGCCCAGTATAAATTTTTATTACTAAAACAGATTACGTGGGAACGGGAAATAAATACCAAGTTATGAATTGTTAAAACCCTGCAGATAAGGTTCTGAATATTATAATAATTTTGGCTCGGTATGCAAAGATTTACCAAAACTGTGAGCTAACATTTTAAAAACAAATTATTTCTAAAAGAAAAACGTTGACGCTAATGCAATACTTACAGGAAGAAGTTAAATGACCGATAGATTCTCTTTCCAATTATTCATCATCATTGGTGGTGAAATTCTGTCAAAAAATGATTTTACAATTACTGTAACATAACTTAATGACCCTCCATTCAAGAACAAACATGGCGATAGTTTGTACTCCGGCGTTTAAGTTTAAAACCGTGCCTCATTTCAAAACTAAAAAACTGATTGGATTAATTTTAACCAATCAGCGAAAAGTAAATAAGGTGGCGAGAGCCGTGCCTAACTTCGGTAATATACATGCTATAAATAAATATATGTATAATATTTTTATACAAAAGTAATATATATATTAACAGTATTTTATGTAATAATATGAATATACATCACATAATTTAATAACTCAGGTTGAAAAACATGGAAGATTTATTATTAAGCATAATGAAAGTGAGAAAAATATAAAACATCAATTTTTTAAGTAACAATATGATTTCAATTGTCTATACCTACTTAATATTATATAAAGTTAAATTTGGATTTTTCAACATTAAGTCAAAATACAAATACAAGAATTATAATTGAATTTACAATGGGGATAGTTAATAAATTTAAAATATTTCAAAAACAAGAATACTTTTAATGAATATATTTATTCAAAGCTTTTCGCTGATAAAATAGTACCAGCATCTTCAGGAAAATAATTATCTAATAAAATATTTTTACAAAACTCTGTATTGGAATTTTGTAAAAATATTTTATTAGATAATTATTTTCCTGAAGATGCTGGTACTATTTTATCGGCGAAAAGCTTTGAATAAATATATTCATTAAAAGTATTCTTGTTTTTCAAATATTTTAAATTTATTAACTATATTACAAGAAAACATATCACCATATTTAATATACTACACTATAATTTATGTATAGTATATTGATATTATTAATATTATATTATATAATAAGTAAGTCAAAGTACTAATTTGAAATATATAATTAAATTAAAAAATAACTTCCGCAACACAAAGTATATTATATAAATATATCTTGACTTGTATGTATCCTACCTTAACATGGAAGGAATCTCTGCCACGTCACAGAAAGGAATATAAATAAGGCTGTACGTTTTCTATCTGCACCAAACGCTGATTTGTTTTAAAACAGTAAATATTAGAAATTTAATTTATTCCACACGGCATGTAAACATAAATTCAATATCAGTAATCTCTCAGAAGCGTGTATGCATAATTCTAAAGAATAATAACAGCAGACACCTAAAATTATTAATATGCCAATGAACATTTTAAAACGCCAAGTTCTGCTTTTAACTGTAAACGTCGAATTAACATTTTCCAGGTGACGGCACATGACGGTAATATAAATTTATATATTTTAGTTATCCATGCGCTGCTGACATCTGGTTTACGAAATGATAACTGTACTTTGAATATGAAAGAATCATATAGTAACCTACTTCTATATGTAGATTATAACATTCTACAGTCTTAATATTTCAATGTAAATTGGTAGAATTTAAATAGAAAACATTTTGCTTTTAAAACATAAATAGTATACTTTTACTAGGTAAATTATTAAATAAACCTTTGTGTTTGAAGAGAAGGGATTTTACCAAATTTACTAAGTTTACAAAAACAATTGTTTCTTCTTATACTTCCAACAGTTTTTAATTCAATTTAGCCAAACAGCTAAATTCCTTTAGTTTATTTACCATCTCTTCAAATTTAATAAATTAAAATATTATAAATTAATAAATAAATCAATCAATTTACTTAATATTATTTATTTTAGTTAATTCCATCTTCACGTGAGCTACTAGTTATCACTAAACACTTTTAAATGTTTATAAACTTGCCTATAGTAGCACTTACTTATATTTGTTGAAGACGGTCGTTTCATAGATGTGTCCCATTGTTAACTCAGACCTACTGATCTCAGGGTTTAAGTAGGTTAGGGTGGGGGTGGGATATTATGGTGGCGTGGGTGTATTTTGTGTAATATCCCACCCCCACCCTAACCTACTTAAACCCTGAGATCAATTACGGTCTGAGTTGACAATGGGACACATCTCCCGAAACGGCCGTCCTCAACATATATAAGTAAGTGCTACTATAGGCAAGTTTATAAACATTTAAAAGTGTTTAGTGATAACTAGTAGCTCACGTGAAGATGGAATCAACAAATATAAATTTATGTCTAATTTGACTGAACTAATTCCATCAGTTAAGAATAAGTTTTTAAATATTTATCTTATCTTTTTTTGGCTATGTGGTAGATAAATCGTTTAATCTCCATTGGTGATTATAATGTGGTTCTTGTACAACTCAGGCCTGGTTGCTGTGCTGCTTTATTGTATTCACTGTATCTTGGCTAGAAGGGTCTTCGTAGTCGCCCCTCAAACTTTACAACAGTTAGTCCCCTTTGGATGTATCTGCTCCCCATGGTTGAAGAGCTATAGCTTTTAAAGCATTAAGTCTAGTTAAAAACACTTGTAGCACAAACTCTAGCTGCGACCCAACCTGAGCTTTGGATCCAACACTACCCCAGTAAATCAGAATTTAGTTACACCTTGGTACTTGCCCATCTACTTCTAAAGTGGACATAATTTGTAATTGTATTTCTTCTGGTGAGGAAAGTTAATTCAGTTCTCTCAGTTGACATTTTGAGACCATTACTTATAACACTTAATTATACAGTAGATTCTCGAAATTCCGAGTCTTGTTTTATTGAGCCTATTTCCTCTATTTGAAAGAAAATGGTATGCAAAGGAAATGAGTCGGGCTTCCAGAAAAGTTCATATCAATGCGGCACACAGAGAAAACGAGCCGGGTTTTCAAGAAATTCATACAAAGTTCTATAAACTTATTTTGTGCATTAATTATAGTATGAAGAATATTTTATAAAATAATATATTTAACATATTTGTTGATTCCATCTTCACGTGAGCTACTAGTTTTCACTAAACAATTATAAATATTTTTGTAATAATGAATATAATCAACACTTTAGCTGCCATGTCAGGCGACTAGGCCCGACATTGTTGTCTAGTAGCGTTTTATGTTTATTCGTACTACTCAGCTGGTGTTGCTACTTTTGGAAAAATGACTGCACCGTATTAAATAACAAACTTCACACTGCTTACAGATAAAATTACGATGGTTGTTGTTTGATAGATAAATGCCAACAGTAATATAAGCATGACGTTATTTTAGGAACTTTTCGTTAGGATTTACGGCACAACACATATTTCTTAACAATTTTAGTGAAATTGAGTTGATTATTTAAATCAAACAAATTAGTTTGTTGAAGGAAACTCATCTTTATATACTTTCACAATAAAATAAATAATTTTTAATGATGTATAATATTAAGTAAACTATTGTTTTCAAAATTTCACAAAACCAAAAAATACATCAGAAATATTGACTAAATATTTAGTAGTAAAATAATTCTGAAAAAACTGACTTGGTTGAAGTTAAGTAAAAACATTAGTACACATAGGTAAACTCATCCTTACTAGGAAGTAAATTATAACGTGAATTCCTTAAAATGTAAATTATTAGGTTTTAAGACTTTTGCTTGTTATGAATCTTATGTAGTATTTATTGAATCTGAGGCATTACTTATCAGACAGATAATATGCTTATAAACTCACAAATCAATCACATTTGACACTTTCACATGTCTTTATGATAAGCTCCAAAACACTTTTCTCACAAGTCAGCTTATTATGTGGACAATCAGAACATGGAATTGTGGTTTTGCTGTTTATTGTTACACACAAAAAATATTAAGACAGTGTTGGACAGATAATAAAATATAATTAACCTAAAAACAATGTCGGGCCAATTGGCCTGACATGTTTTTATATATATTATTATAAGAAACATAGTCGTATTTAGATATGATAATGGGACAAAAAATTAATACATTATTTAAAAATAAGCTTCAAATATTTTGGCAATCCTCCGGGAAAACGCCGATATTGTAGGCCGGCAGCTAAAGTCCTATTAACTGAAATTAAAAACATTAAAGTTTTGTTTTTGTTTATGATTTAAATTGTCATATTCTCTTAAAGAATTTGTTTTTAACAAGGGTGTACATTATATTAATATACATTTATAAGTATGTCATGTGCACATGTGCATGTCCAAGAAGAAAATATGTTTTATCATCTTGTATAAAAGTATTACTATACCAGGTGTTTTTCCAACATTGGTTAAATCTTTATGTTACATAATATATAACTCAAAAGAAATAAAAAAACATATTCTCATCTTTATACATATTTTTTTATTTGATTATATGACAATTACAAAACTTTTGTATTCTTAAAAATAGTAATCATAACATTAAACCTATACAAGATATAAAAATGAAACCTATACGGTCGGATTGTTTTGATTTCTTCTTTATTTTGATACATAACACAATACTTTATATTTGTATATCTTTTAAATACCAATTTATAACTGTCAATTTTGAAAAAAAACAAAAATCAAATGAAAGTGCACTAAACAGTTTTTCACAAAAGTAAATACATCAAATAGATTTATACTGTCTTTATTTATAGAAAACAACTGTATATATGTGTAGACAAAAGCTATTTATACATTGATATTTTGTGTGTGATAAACCTTGAAACAAGGTTCTTTCCTTTTGGATTTCCCACTCCCTTTTAACCCCTTTCCAGAATACACGTTACACATTCTTTGTGTTTTATTTTTTCCGGGTAGTACTGGTATTTTTTTAAAACAATGATTGCCAGTAGCAAGCCAACTGAGAGATAGGCCACTTGATCTTGGTCAGAGATTTGCTTGTTCTGTCACTGACAACTCTGCAAAGAGCACTTGTATGAATTCAGTAGTTGTTACCTTTTTGTTTGCAACTGCATTATACATAACATTTTGCATTTGCTATGACACATCAAAAGCATCTGAAAATATAAGTTTTGCCATAATTTTATAGTCTTTAGTTCAAACCCGCCATATGACATACGCAAAGGTCAACACCAAACTTATTCTTGTAATCTAGAACACAAGCAGGTTTGGTTTTTTGTCTACCATATCTGTCTTGGTATGTTATCATATCTGCCCTGTATCTGGTGCATATCATGTATACATCACGTTTGTCCTTCCAGCTAACTGCAAGTATATTTCCATTTCTCTGGTAAATTACTTACTTTACTTTATCCAACGCCTGCCCTTGGTAACTCGACCATTTGGCATCGTGCAGACCAGTAGAGCTTGGAGAGTCTGGTTTTTGGGTCGCTATTGTATGCTTCGAGCTGTGGACAGGCAGGAAGGTGGTCTCCATCCATCTCTCCTGTTTGGCACAAGGGGCACTGATCCGTGTCCGCCAGCCTAATGCGATGAAGGTGCGCCTGAAGGTAGTCATGTCCTGTGGTTAGACGGAACAGCGCAACACTGATAAGTTGAGGCAGGTCTTTTGGAATGGGGTTGGTGCAAAGTTCTTGCCATCTCTTTCCAACAGCCAGGTTTTCTTGTGATGTTTTCAAGTACGTCTTAGCTGCTGCATGAATCCTGGTGTAAGCAGAGCCTAGTGATATTTTGATTTGTGGCTGTGGTAGGCGGCACCCACTCTTGACGAGGTTGTCAGCTTTTCGTTCCCTGTTGTGTCAACGTGGCTAGGAATCCACTGGAGCGCAATTCTGAAGCCTGCCTCTTGGCATAGTTGCATTTTTTCTCTGCATGACACTGTCAAGGTGCAGTCAGTTGGTGTATTAGAGGAAACTGCCAAAATCGCTGATTGTGAAACCCCCTCTCTGGTAAATTTGTTGCCCTTTATTCAAGCGTGCTGGTTTTATATCAGTTGGGATCCCTTTTTTATTTTTCATACAAGTACCATAAAATTTCATGATCCGCATTCTACAGTAGTATCGGCGACCTGTAAAAATATGTGTTCCGTGCTGAGAGTGTTAAATAAAAGTATGCATTTTTGATAAAATTCCAAGATCATTAAGTCTAGCTGTGACTGAGCACTAATACTGCAATTGGCTAGAAAATTATATAAGTTCTTTTAACATAAATAACTTTGAAATGTAAAGTATTTTATATTCAACTATTTTGATATTCAAAGCTAATAAACAATGTAAGCTGGTTGAGATTTTATTTGTAAAATTATTTATACTTAATAATAAATAAAACATTAATGTTTAGATAATACAGGAACTGAAGTATGTAAAGCTAGTTGAATACGATTCTGACAATTTATGTATTTAATACATCTCTAGATAACTAAGTTTGGTAGATTCACCGGTCCACCATCAGAGTATACCCTTACAAGCTTCTCTCCTCGGGACGTTTGTAAGGGTAATCAATGTATTCAAAGACATCTTCTTCACAAGTAACAGGAAGGACCTCCCCTGGTACTCCTGCACAAGAAAACAACAAATACAAATTTACAATTTATCAATACTATTAGTAAAGCGGTAAAAATATAATACAATTAGAATAAATTTTTTTTGTAACATTTCCACATTTTGTGACAAATATATCTAAAAGCCAAAAAATTGAGAAAAAAATTGTGTTTGCTAAAAAAATACAGTAGAGCCTCTTTATTTTGTCTCAGTAATAACAAACATGTCGTTTCAGTCTGTATTGTCATGTAGTACAGGCACCATCAGAAAAAATTCTTTATTACAAAAGAAAATGGCAGACTTAAAAACTAACGCATAAATAGATTTAAAACACCTTTTTTTGCTAGTATCATTGTTCTTACAGGGTTCCTCTAATATGTGTTTTTTGTCTTTTACAAAAATAGAGTAACATACTGTATTTGTAATTACAAACTATAGTGTGGGCTACTAGTGTTTATACAAGGTCTGTTCAAAAAATACGTAGACTGTTTAAATTTCGCGGCTCTAGTTAGTTTCAGGAGAATTCGCTTTGTGTCACTAGGTTTGTATAAATCAGCTGATTAAAACGCGGTATTTCAGTTGCAGATACCTTCATTTGTTGATGAGTTACACACAGTTTAGTAAAGAGTGTTTTTTTCGTTTGTCGGATTGTAAAATGGACAGCCTGAAGGAGCAACGAATTGCTGTGAAATTTTGTGTAAAACTAGGGAAATCTGCAACAGAAACATTTGTCATGCTTAACTTGGCCTACGGCGATATTGCCATGAAGCATACTGCATGTTTCAAGTGGCATGAACGTTTCAAGGGTGGCCGACAGTCAATTGATGACGATGGGCGTCCTGGACATCCTTCAACGTCAACTGACGACCCACACGTTGACAAAATCAACACTCTGGTGCGCAAAAATCGATCTCTGACCATTAGGGAGCTTTCCGAAGAGTGTGGGATATCAGTTCGATCTTGTTACAAGATTTTGACCGAAAAATTGAAGATGCAACGCATCGCTGTGAAATTTGTGCCACGCCTGATGACCGACAACCAAAAAGCCAATCGCGTCTGGGTTTGTCGGGAACTGCTCGATCGTTCAAATGAAGATGAGAACTTTTTGTCAAGAATTATAACCGGTGATGAATCATGGGTGTATGGTTACAACATTGAAACGAAGGTCCAATCATCCCAAGGCCAAAACTGTGGAGAAGTGATAACTGGTTTTTCCATCACGACAACGCTCCAGCTCACTCAGCACTCAGAACTCGCGAGTTTTTGGCCAAACACTCGATCACTGTTCTTCCCCCCCCCTACTCACCTGACCTTACTCCTTGTGACTTTTTCTTATTCCCAAAACTCAAAAAACCAATTCGTTGCTCTTTCAGGCTGTCCATTTTACAATCCGACAAACGAAAAAAACACCCTTTACTAAACTGCGTGTAACTCATCAACAAATGAAGATATCTGCAACTGAAATACCGTGTTTTAATCACCTGATTTATACGAACCTAGCGACACCAAGCGGATTCTCCTGAAACTAACTATAGCCGCGAAATTCAAACAGTCCGTGTATTTTTTGAACAGACCTCGTATTGTGTTGTGTAATATTGTTGTGAAGTTTTACATTACATATTTTACATAATCATGTGTGATGTTTACTCACAATTTCACGACCCCTGTAATTCATGCTTTTCTCGGTCCCGAACATGACTAATCAAGGAGGTTATACTGTAGTTTTAAAAATACTAAAACCTTCTTACTTATTTTTTATTCTTTAAAATGATTTGTGATGTAAATAGGATTTTTAATCTATAAAATTACTTGAAAGGCTTTCTGTAACTGAGGCCACTCTTAGCACCAATGGTTGTCTCTTAGTTAGGTGTACATAAGATTTGTTTAAAAGTCTATAAATTAGCATTTACCTATTGTAATTTTTGGGACAGCCATATTTCCTTACTAAAATCAGGAAGTTCGTGATGCAGGCTTTCCCGCATTTCTCTACATTTTATTGAAGTAGATGAATCAGTTGTTTTAAAAACTTCTTTTTGGACTTTTGTAGAATTGTATTGAGTAAAACATATAAGTTCGTGTCTGTTCATGTAATTTTTTTATACAATTTGAAAGTACTTTTTAAAAGAAGTTAAAGGGTAATCGTATATATCTTTGAGATTTGAATTATAGAATTATGATTTTAGAATTTTCATTTGAGAGGTATAATTTTTATAAGATAGTTTTTACAATTCTGTCTGTTTTCTGAAAAAAATTGTGTCTAGGATTGTTATAGGTCTTTAACAAGGTTCTGGCATATCCTATAAATAAAGTTCTTGCTTGGACACCAGAAATGTGTCCAAGGTTTATATACTCCAATAACTGAAAAGATGTTGAACTTAAGTATTTTAACCCATTAGCATTCCAGTTTTTCAGAACCTGGTGTAGTCTGAGAATTCCTATTAATTTGGCACTTTTAAAGACTCCTATAAAAACTACTATAATTTTTGTGACTTATTACTTGAAATGTAAACTAAACCCATTAATATTAAGGGGTTTAATCTTAGATAATTTATAATATTAGTTATTCTTGTAGTACTGGGTTATTGCCAATATTTTTATTGTAATAAATGGGCATTACAATTTATGCATGTGATACAAGCCAAATAATTTCAGACAAAGTAATTAGTTTTTTAATAATTTTTACAACTTGTAATAAAAATTTTAAGTATCATTAAGTGTTACAATGAAAATATTGGAAAGAACCCCAATACCACAAAAATAACCAATAAAATAAGTTATTTAAGATTAAATCCTTATGTAAATTTCTATGACCATGTCATCATCATCAGAGGGTCTTATTACAAAATTACAATCTAGCAAGCAAGACAAACTAGAGTGACTAGTTTGTAACTTCTTGCTTGCTAGATTGTAATTTTGTAAAAAAGGCTTTAATCTTAAGTAACTTGTTTTATTTGTGGTATTGGGATTCTTTCCAATACTTTCATTGTAATATATTGTACCACTGTGCTCTTGATATTGTATACCATTATGTGTATTATGGTATCTCTATAAGATTTTCAGCTAAGGCACATACAACATCATATCTTGTATCAAATTTCAACAACTGTATCTTGATGAAGTTAGAGAAAAATCAAATAGGTATACTGGATAATGTCAGCATGGGATGAACTGACACCTACAATCCATTTATTATATTGATACTTGCTAATTATCAGAAATTTATTATCATAGCAACAGACAGCCTTGGTAGTGTCTGTACTTACTCATTTGGCATGAATTATCGAAACCTCTATATTAGCTATTGCCTGAGTGAGACATGCAATCATCAGAATGCAGACATTAGTTATTTTGTTGTTACGATTGTAAAACTTGTGTATCTAATCTCACATTACACCAGGACAAATGTTTTAAAATTTATCACACCCAAAAAACATTTTGCATCTTTTTTGGCTGGAAAAAATTTATAAACGACTGAAAAAATGTTTTCACCGTTACATAGATGCAGAAATTTTAATTTAATGGAGCTTCAATTAAATAAAAAATATATTTTTACATATTACATTCGCTAGTAACTACACACTATGTGTAATTATGTGATAGTGGTAAACTGCCTGTTTCATATGCAACAAATAAGGGTTAAAATATTCCTAAAGTTAAAAAAAAACACTTTGTACTCTTTAATAAAAAGTGGTTAAAAAATTAATTATAGTAAAAGAGTAAATGTATGTTACAATTTTGGAGCATTTTAAAATAATTATAAATATTTCTAATAAAACCATTATTGAAAAAAATTGATTCTGGACTAGTTACAAGTGGCTAGCATAGGATCAGTTAGGTTCATGAACACGGTCACAGCAAGGGGGCTTGAGTGGTTAACCCCCACAATGATTATAAGGTTTTGTTTGGATAAAGTATTTTAGTTAGAATTTAACAAATAACAACTAATATTTTTTAAATTCCTTCTATTATCTCACACTCTCCTGATATATATCTTGTACAGGTGAACAATACTGGGTTAAAGCAGACATCAGGTATAATCTGATCCTTGCTCATGTATGTGTAGTTTCAATACATTAAAAAATACATAAAAATAAACAGGTTAAACCCATGTCTTCCTATTAGATTGAAAATCTTAGACACAACAATAAAAACATACGAATTTTTATTTCATGAGTTATATAGAGTGCTAACACATTAAACAGACCTACCTGTGGATCCCAAACGCCGAAGTGCATACTCGTTGAGAGTAAAACCTTTGTGAAGGGCATGAGTGCGCATTTCCTTGTTGAACACATCGCTTCCTGTGAAGTACAGGGTCGCACAATGGTATTGGTCATATGGCACTATTCGTAAATCCAGTCTGCGTGTGATGTTATCTATTTTACACGCTCCCTGAGAATTTACAAAACATTCATATACAATCTCATGTGGTACAATAATTACAATAAAAATAATGGTAAAAACCCCAATACCACAAAAAAAACTATAAAAGTTACTTAAGATTAAACCCTTATGTACATTTCGATGACCATGTCATCGTCAGAGGGTCATACTACAAAATTACAATGTTACTTACTTTACTTTAGCCAATGCCCGGCCTTGGCTTTTTGGCCATTCGACGCTGCGCCTCCCAGCAACGGCTAGCGGGGTCTTCAAGGTAGACGGAGATATCTACGCAGGACTTGAGGTGTTCGGCGTTCATTGTGCCATTCAAGCAGAGAGGGCAGGTGGGGTCATGTGCTAGGCCGATGCGGTGCAGGTGCTCTTGCAGGTAGTCATGGCTAGTAAGTAGACGGAAACTGGCGACCAATTCAGAGCGCTCTAAATTACTGGGAAGCGGTCCCTTAGAGGCTAAAACATCCCATTTTTTGTTTTTTTGCCAAGTTCGCCATGTCGTTTGAGGTATTGGTGTTGACTACGCCATCTATGTTATTTATGGCAGTGTTGAGTGAGATGGGGGTTGCTGGCTGATGCGCTTCCGCGTCCTTTTTTGTCAGTTCGTCAGCCATTTCGTTTCCTATTATGCCCACATGACTAGGGATCCATTGGAGTTTGACCTTCCATCCTTTTATTATGAGCCTCTCAATTGCCTGGCGGCAGCTGATCGTTCCTAGGCAGTCAGTGGATGCGTTTGAAGCAAGGGCCAGTATGGCTGCTTGTGAGTCTATAAAAACACTGCATTTGCTGGTGGAACGCAAGATTGTAGTAGGGCGGTTGCGGCTTCTTGGACAGCGCTGATTTATCCATCAAAGTTATTAGTATTCGTACCAACAGCAGAGAAGCCCTCAAACTCCCCACAGAACCATCCTGCACCTATTCCTTTGAGTGTTGGGTTGTACGAGCCATCTGTGAATATATGAAACCACTTGCTATGAGGGTATTGTGTGGCAATGGCTAAATTACAATCTAGAATACAATAATTTACAAACTTGACTGATAAGTTTGTAAACTGATGAGAAGGCCTTTAGTAATAGGACCCTCTGATGATGATGACATGGTTAATGAAATGTACATAAGGGTTGTATTATAAGATAATTTTGATTAAATTTGTGGTGTTGGGGTCTGTGCCAATATTTTTATTGTAACAAAACAATAAGTTCATACTTATAATTGAAGATAATATTTTTTATATCTACAGATATATAGTCTATATGCTTGATCTAACAAGCAGACAAATAATTTACTTTTGACTTTTAAAAAGTATAAAATTATTTCAAAGCTGTGGAACTTATATGAAGCTCAAGTTCAAAGCTGTGAAATTTTCTAAAGCAAATAAAAATAACTTTCACAGTTTAATTAAAGTAACCAAATTTTTCCAAATACAACTAAACGTTGTTCATCTGGACCTTCAATGTCCATATCCGGCCTGATCCAAATCAGTCTTTCTGCAGAAGAGGAAGAGTGGTGTTAGCTTCAAAATGTGTTACTATTTATTAGGAATATACTGTGGTTGAATTTAATAATAAATACACAAAAACCTCTAAACCACAAACTTTCTTTATTTTACCCTTGTGTACATTTCGGTTACAAAGTAACCATCCTCAGAGGGATAACATACAAAGACTGTCTTTGTATGTTATCCCTCTGAGGATGGTTACTTTGTAACTGAAATGTACATAAGGGTAAAATAAAGAAGGTTTGTGGTTAAGAGGTTTTTGTGTATTTATTATTTAAAAATGTGTGTATGTAAAAAAAGCCAATATATTATAAACATTTTAATCAAGGCATTTATTGTGGTTGGTCAAAATGAACTACTTTTCTTGGAAAACTGACAATGGGATATATCACTAATACATAAATAAATTCTCCCTCAATCACTTTATAACTTACAGTCCTATTAGTTTATAATAGGTAACAGATGTTAATGTGCTGTGGCATTCAATTCAGTGTGGATGATTGCTGTGGTTGGTGATGAATGGATTGATGGATTGTATTGTGTTTTTTAAACCCTAACAGTACTTCACTGTATTTCAAGTATAGAATTTTTGTATGTTTGATGTTAATTGTAAACAATTATTCCACCATTAAATGCAATTACTTTTCACCCTATGATGAGGCACCTTTAGGACACTTGACTATTGTCAAATCATTGAATTATTATTCTACTGATGTTTTTCGGTCCGTGATGTTGGTACTTGTTGCTGATGTTATATGCATTTCGTCGTGTGTATAAATTTAGTCATTCGACAATAATCAAGTCACCGAAAGATGCCTATTCATAAGGTAAAAATTAATTAAGGTAAAAAAAAAAAAAAAAAAAAAAAAAAAAAAAAAAAAAAAAAAAAAAAAAAAATATATTTCTGTTTACTTTTTTAAGAGAGATATTTCTTGAACTTTGGCTTTAGGTTATAAAGGTATTCATACATTCTATAAAATGGATGAATTTTTGAGTGACAGACAATTGCATGAATTGTTGTTAGAAAGTGCTTCTGATAGTGATCCAGAAGATGAAATAGATGATTTAGGGGAGGAAATTGAGATAGAAGACAATGCTCCTCTAGTATTAGGCCCTGAGGTGCAAAATCCAAACCCAGTAAATGCAACTGCTGTCCTTCCAAATCTAAATAGCTTTGTTTGGGAAAACTACCACTCTGCTGGAAAAAAATTAACTGAAAAAGTTTTCACTGGAGATCCAGGAACAAAGGTAACGATACAAAATCATAATGATCCATATGAACTATTCAAGTTATTTATCACAGATGAGTTGGTTGATATTATTGTGCAACAAGAATTTTTCACAGATAAAAGAGAAAATGCCATGAGGAGGTGTGCTGTGTGTTCCAAGCATAACATACGGCGTGAGTCACGTTATCAGTGTAATGAGTGCGACGTGGCACTTTGCGTTTCACCATGCTTTAAAATATTCCACACACAGAAAAACTTCTAAAATGTGTAAAATTGTAGACTTGTGATGTAGAGTTTTAGCCTAGTGTTTTTTTCTTTTTTTCTAGTATTAGTGAATATATGGATATGTAGAACTGAAATTCTGTAAAAAACGTCAAAATGTAAGTAAATTTCACTTTCTTCCATAAAAATATTTTTTTTAAATTTTGATTTTATGTTTAATAGTTGTGTAATATTATAACAAATAAAAATAAGTAATAAAAAAAATAAGCACTTTTGGGTTGTTAAAGTGAAATTTAAATCGACCGTTAAGGGGTTAAGGCAATATTTTTTTCATTCACTAATTTGTAGAGATATATATTTCAAGTAAAACATTTCTTATTCTCACTAAATATTATAATTAATTTCATATTTATTAATGTACTATCACAATTAAATATTTTCATGTTTAGACGTTTAATTATTTTATTTCAGAAAAATAACCCGCAAATGCCACACTCATAATGAAAACCATGGTGTCTAGTATACATTGCTTACATGTTTTAACAATTCAAAATATTTTTAGTAATATGACGTTTAGAATTTCAAAAATTTATTGTACAACGTTTATTCTTTGTACAATAATGATTTCTGTAATTGTTTACAATGTATTTATATAGTATTTAATTGTAAAGTCACCTAAATATAAAAATGAAAGCCGTTTAAATTTAAACGGTTTTTTGTGCGGAATAAACTTCTGCAAGTGCCCGCTCCCATTCAAAACTCTATGCTCGCCCTTGAAGGTTAAAAAAAATCAACATGAAGACAGTGATTTATTTTTCCGCACCAGTTTGAGATAAAATTGAACAAACAAAACAACCATAATTTAAAGCCGGATAGAAATCTGGATAGACATTCCAATGGAAGGAACTAATAAGGAAGGAAAATATTGTTTATTAGACTAGTGATGTGAATGAAGTTGTTTTACAGCTAAAAGTCTGTTTATATATGATAAACGAGAACAATGAACTAAGGATATCGTGTGATAATCACTTCTGACAAAAGATCCTTAGCAATGACTAAGTTGTAAAACCATGATCATTCTCATTTTTTTTTAAGTCAAAGCCTACTGAGGTCAACAGAGAAAAAATTTATTTTAGTTACTTTTTATTTTATAATTACAATTAATATAAATATGTATATTCATATGACAGAATCACAATATTAAGTGCTAAAACAGAAAAAATTGTCCTTGCAAGTGTCTATTTACCTCTCCACAATATATGCCATTATACTATTATTTTTGGTTGTTACTATATATTTGTTTTTTCACTTTCTAATTCATGAAGCTGTTGGCGGTTTATATTCCTCATTCTATCCATCTCTTGTAATGCTTCATTATCGCAAAGAACCTTTATCTTATAATTTCATATACATCTCCAAATAATAGATTTCTAGCTATGGGGAAGCTGGCTCAGTGCCAAAGTGCAGGATTTCAAACATGAAATTATTCAATTCGAATCCTACCAACACATCAAACTTTTAAAATTTAGTTCATGAATAAACATTTGAAAAATCTGTATAAGAAAAATATAATCGAATATTTCAAGTGAAACTGTATACTTTGTTGGTTTTTGTATTTAACTTTGGAAATTGGATTAATTATTAATATTAATGTAAATTACCTCTGAGGATGATTGCTATGTAATCGAAATGTACATAAGGTTTTAAATAAAAGAAAAAAGTCATTTGTGGTATAGAGGTTACATTTATATATGTATAAATAAATTAATTGTTTTCAATATATATATATTCTTGATATTTTACGTTATCCATTGTTTTTCCTTTGCACTGACTTTATGAAGTTAATATATTACTATTGTAAGTAAAAATATCAGTGACTCGACAATGGTCTATATATATATATATATATATATATATATATATATATATATATATATATATATATATATATATAGATATATATATAGATATATATAGATATATATATATATATATATATATATATATAGATAGATAGATAGATAGATAGATTTTTTGGACTAGGAGACTGACAGACTTACCTTGGTAAGAGTCCACTCTGTAGTCTTGAAATAGAAACACATAAAAGAACTTAACCAATGATATATTTCAACCACACAGTGGTCTTTGTTAATCAAAGAGAAAACACAAAAAGAAATATGAGAGTGGACTCTTACCAAGGTAAGTCTGTCAGTCTCCTAGTCCAAAAAATCTAAATAATATTTACCAACCAAAACTAACCTAATATATATATATATATATATATATATATATATATATATATATATATATATATATATATATATATATATATATATATATATATATATATATAGATAGATAGATAGATAGATAGATTTTTTGGACTAGGAGACTGACAGACTTACCTTGGTAAGAGTCCACTCTGTAGTCTTGAAATAGAAACACATAAAAGAACTTAACCAATGATATATTTCAACCACACAGTGGTCTTTGTTAATCAAAGAGAAAACACAAAAAGAAATATGAGAGTGGACTCTTACCAAGGTAAGTCTGTCAGTCTCCTAGTCCAAAAAATCTAAATAATATTTACCAACCAAAACTAACCTAAATATATATATATATATATATATATATATATATATATATATATATATATATATATATATATAAAGAACAAAAGTCAAAATACAAATACAAGAATTATATTTGAATTTACAATTCAAAGCTTTTCGTTGGCTAACAGTACCAACATCATCAGGAATATTAAACAATATTATTAATACACAAGAAAACATATTGCGATATTTATATATATATATATATATATATATATAAAGAACAAAAGTCAAAATACAAATACAAGAATTATATTTGAATTTACAATTCAAAGCTTTTCGTTGGCTAACAGTACCAACATCATCAGGAACATTAAACAATTAAAATTAACATATGTGCAAATTAGATCAAATAAATAGTATTTGATAACTATTTATTTGATCTAATTTGCACATATGTTAATTTTAATTGTTTAATATTCCTGATGATGTTGGTACTGTTAGCCAACGAAAAGCTTTGAATTGTAAATTCAAATATAATTCTTGTATTTGTATTTTGACTTTTGTTCTTTATTAATACACAAGAAAACATATTGCGATATTTATATATATATATATATATATATATATATATATATATATATATTTAGGTTAGTTCTAGTAGAGCTTAAAGTTTATTTAGGAAGTTTTGGACTAGATAGGAGACGGACAGACTTACCTAGTGTCAATGGTCCAAAACTGCAATCTCTAGGAAATAAATAAATAGACACATATAAAAACTTATCATACTATTGATATATTCTGATCACACAATGATCTTTATCAATCAAAAAAGGGAAAAGTACTTCAGTCTTTTCTTTTTCTCTTTTTTGATTGATAAAGATCATTGTGTGATTGAAATATTTCAATAGTGTGATCAGTTTTTGTATATGTGTCTATTTATTTATTTCCAAGAGATTGCAGTGTTGGACTATTGCCACTAGGTAAGTCTATCAGCCTCCTATCTAGTAAAAAAATTCCTATATGTATATACACACACACACACACACACACACACACACACACACCACACACACACACACACACACACACACACACACACACACACACACACACACACACACACACACACACACACACACACACACACACACACACACACACACACACACACACACACACACACACACACACACACACACACACACACACACACACACACACACACACACACACACACACACACACACACACACACACACACACACACACACACACACACACACACACACACACACACACACACACACACACACACACACACACACACACACACACACACACACACACACACACACACACACACACACACACACACACACACACACACACACACACACACACACACACACACACACACACACACACACACACACACACACACACACACACACACACACACACACACACACACACACACACACACACACACACACACACACACACACACATATATATATATATATATATATAGATTTTTTGGACTAGGAGACTGACAGACTTACCTTGGTAAGAGTCCACACTGTAGTCTTGAAATAGAAACACATAAAAGCACTTAAACAATGATTTACATATATATATATATATATATATATATATATATATATATATATATATATATAATCACACATAATATTTGTTTCTTTTGTAAAGTGTAAAATGGGGGGGGCATGGGAGGCTTTCATTTCAAGAAGAAGGGGGTATGGTAACAAAAAGTTTGGAAACCCCTGCTCTACTGGAAAAGGTGTTGAAAAGAAAGGGCATTGACTAAGGCTATAAATATTGAACTGATCTTGAAAAATAGTTTCACTGTTAAGTTCGGTCATCCCAGAACTTTTACAGAAGTATTTTATACTTAAAAAGCAGGTTAGGGATATATATATATATATATATATATATATATATATATATATATATATATATATATAGAGAGAGAGAGAGAGAGAGAGAGAGAGAGACCCACTTACACACTGAAAACCACAAAACCACTCTAAAGTTATATGATTTAAATTTGCTCTCTAATATTTAATATTAGGTTTAGTTATGTTTACAGTGGGGCAACAAAGGTAGTAAATATTGTATTACTCACTGATCTATAATAGGTTTTAGAATTTGAATCTTTATGAAATTGGTTAAAAATCATGGAATATCATAGTTTTATTTTTTTAAATTTATTTATTGTTTGCCTTTTAAAGTTTCAAATTAGCATTTTTTTGACAATATTTAACATGATTTTAAGCTTGGAGTTTAAAATTTTAATAACCTTTATATTACTCTACACAATATTCCTTTATAATAGTTTATTTATTCTGGACTGTTATAAAATTGGTCCATTTTTTAAAATTTCAAGCATAATTCTACGACATAAAATTTTATAAACTTACTTTTTATGGAGTCAGGGCTACAAGATATTATTCTGCATTTTCAACAATTTTATAAAAGAGCTGGCAGAGTGCCAGTCCTTCGAACGGAGTTGACATATATTTGTATTGATTTAATTTGTATTTGGGTTGAATTTAATTTCAATAAATATATCAAACCATAGTTTATAAACTCACCGATTATTAAATTGAAGAAGGTATTGTATAAAAGTAAAAAGGTAACTACAAACACATTTACCATCAGCTGATTAAGCCAAGTATATAATGGAGTATAGATAATTGAATGTTAAAGGAGTTTTTAAGGCCAGTGGGGCAGTGCCCTGATGGAATTTCGAAATAAAAATGAGCTTATGTGTTTACCAGGGACCATAACAATGTCCAAGTAAAATTTCGGCTTAATGGGTCCAGTAGTTTTTACATGATTGAATAACACACACACGGACAGACACTGTTAGATTTTTATATAATACTATAGATTATGAGAACTAAAAAAAAAGGTATATGGTAGTGAAATGTAAAATTTGACAAAGATTTTACCAAAGCTAAAATCATATTTATATTCTGAGATAAAGTTTAGACAAATAGAAATGCTGGACAAAAAAAATTGATTTAGGAAAAAAGAAAAGAAATCTGATTAAATAATTATTCAAATTAAAAGTCCTATAGTTTCTTCTAACAATTAAAGATAGAATGTTTATGTTGGCTACTTGCCATGAATTTTACATCTCCAAGTGAGATAGTTTCTGTGATTAGTCCTTTGTCCTCCAATAACTGAACCACAGCTTTTAAGAGGTGACCTGATTTTTGTTTCCCTTCCTTTCCTGTATCACTTGAATTGAAAGAATTATGTGCAAGAAGAACATCCACGTCTCCACTGTCTGGCAGTCCTCTTCTGATATAAACAAATATTTAGATCAGAAACTATATTACTTTATTAAAAATACAGTAAAGAAATGTTTAATTTTTTAGAATTTTTGAATATACCATGTTGGATAAATCTGGAATCTATACAATTACTTGCAAAACTTGTGAAAAATGTAATTCTACATTGTCAGACAAGTAGAAAGGCTATAACTAGGTTTGAAAAACATCTAGCTCATATTAAATGTGGGAGCCCAAATAAGTCCAGTTGTATTCAGTTGTATTTCATTATCATTTATTTTTATTATTGTATTTTGTATTCATACTGTATTGTAAATTAGTTTCAAGTTTGAACTGTCATGATAGGTCAGTGATGGGCGTGCTCTTGTTCCTGCGTGCAGCGCTGGTACCGGTCGCTGGGCGAAGGATTGGGATTAATGCCTATTGCGAGTTTTCATTAGGTTTCTACTTTTTAGAATCCAGTATTTTTCGACCCTTCTGATGATGCTAACAATGTTAGCAAAATGTATATCAAGGGATTTAAATATTTGTAGCAAGGGTTATTGTTTTTTTATGTATTTTTAGAATTTTTGTGAATTCTTTTTATATACTGGAATCTATATAAAAAATAAGTAAGTTTTTATTAGCTTAATAAAAAGTAGAGTCATACAAATGTAATACAATTTGAAAGTATTTTTAAAAAATACTGTTTTGATGAGTAGTAAAAGTAAAGTGGTTTGCATTCTATTTACATAAATAATCAGCCACACGCCTGGCCCAGAAATTCTCCCCCTCTAACCATCATAACTTTAGGTTTTCCAGTCGTGCTGATGATTTATCCTGGGGAGTTTCTCGCTGCTTTCCTCATCGAAGTATCACTGCCTTTGTAACCAGTATGAGGTTGTCGCCAATGATTTTCTGAAATCGAGACTTAAATGGAGTTCTTCCAACATGCTCAACTCAGTAACGTCACAGCTGCTTCCCCATGCCTTGCTAGTTTTGGTCCGCCTTGAGTATTTCATTTCCCCTATACCACCCATAACTGCGAGAAATTACAAAGGTAGCTGATATTTTACTTATCATTAGTTACTTGATGTGCATTAGTTTTGGGCATGTAACCTTCAAAACATAAATAGATTTTGCTGCATATTTAAATAATGGATATAAACAATAATCGAGCTTGTGTGTGAGTGAAGGTTATAAACAAAAGAATAAATAGGCTACGGCTCACAATTAAACAAACTTTAATATCAACACATTTCAATGACATTATGTCCTCATCTTCAGTGATTCTACACAATTGAAACTTAATTTTAAAAAAATTGAACATAACCGATAAGTTTTGTTAAAATATTACAGGTTATGTTCAATTTTTTAAAAAATTAGTTTTGATCGTATACCATCACTGAAGATGATGACCTAATGTCATTGAAACGGGTCTGATATTCAAGTTTTTATAATTGTGAGTCGTAGCCTATTTATTCTTTTGTTTATAATGGGTATAAGGTTATTGTTTATATACAATTATTTCTAAAAAAAATGTTTATACATTTAAAAAATGTTTACAGATATTATAAAAATTTTAATCTCTGTATTATTAATTATAACATATTAAATTCACTATCTACAATAATTTCAAGTTTTTAATACCTTCTAAAATGTAATAGTGGAGGAGGAGTACCTTCCATTATTACTGCAGTTATTTATAGTTAGAGTTGTTTAAGAAAAGTTTTTGCAATATTAAAATCAAACATAAAAATTAAAATTTTTAAATCAAATGTCAATTTATTGTGGTTGTGGTTTGAATCTACTTAATTTTTATTCAAGTGTAAGTAAGTTTAGGATAACAAAAGTCATTTATTTATCTATGAATGTGAGGGGAAAATGTCAACACATTTATCTATTGTAAAAGATTTCAAACCATAACTTAAAAGGTCTCATATTTTTATGGTTATTCAATTATCAATCAATATTTTCTAGTACATCTGAATGTAATCAAAATTCTTATAACACAACCTTCACACTCACATTTGTATTAGAGATAATGAGTGTATAAAACAAAATCAAATTTCCGTTACTGTATTACCAACCATATTTACAAAAAAGAAAATAACTAAATGATTTACTTTCTTAACCTATTATAAAAAAAAAAAATTAAACTGTTCAACATACTCTAGCTGCTATTTTTTCTATTCCTCCATGGCTTTTAAATAAGACGAACAATAGCGAGACTGTATAGAAAATTCCATATACCTGTAACTGCCACAGATCGTAATAATATAATTTGGATCCATTGACAAAACAACAGTCTTAATCAACTTCTCAATTCTTTCAATTTCTTCTCGGGGAATTCGCTTCTCAAAGTCTTCAAAGTATCTGAAATAAAATTTTAAAAGCTTTATATGAAAATATGTAACTAATATCAGTGACCAGAGCTTACAGTGTTTAAGCAAAATAACACTGGCACAAAAAATGTTAAATAAGAAAGTGTAGAAATATAACTAGTTATTGGGGATAATATATATAATCATAGTGTCCATAATTATTCACCAAATACAAAAGCTAAAATTGTTAATTACTCTAATTTTAAATAATACTTAACTAAGTGAATACATAAGGGCTTACTTGACGCATTTCGAAACAATCGTTCCAGAGGTTTGCTTCGTGAAACAAGTAAGCCCTTAGGTATTCACTTAGTAAAGTATTATTTAATTATAGTTTAATCAGTGAACTCAAGATGATTACAACAAGCAACAATGTTAATTACTGCTGTTAACTTTAATAAAAAGAATAGATGTTAAGATATTTATCCCAAAGAGACTTGAAAATAATGTTGTCAAAATATTACATAAAAATTCATTCAACATAAGTTTACACTAATGAATCTTTTTCACACCAAGGGAAAAATTAATCATTTACTTAATTCAAAGTGAATAAATCATTTAATAGACTCGAATATTATGCATCCTAATTTCCTGATAAAAGGCATATCTTTTTCATCTGGTACTTGAGATGTTCTTTCGAGGACATGACACAAAAGGTCATTGTAAGTTTCCGCTTATCTGGACTATTTGGCAACACATAAATCTATCTGGTAATTTTATGATCCTCATAGAAGTTAGGTATACACTAGGGCACTATGCAAAAAAATTATGTCTACTATAATCTACTTATAATCTAGACCCTAATTAAATAGTTTTCTTTTTCCAATTTCATTGATTTCCCATTCTTTTTACAAACAATATTTAATTGTGGCTTGATTAGTTGTTCTAAAGTTTCATTAAATCTATAATGGTAGGTAATTAATTGTCTTTTGCTATTAATTAGTATTTCTACCATTATATTTATTACATGACTTTAGTATCAAATTTTTATTATATTATTTCATTATATCTGTTATGAGTAAATCACAAGTAATTATTCGAGTAACTAAGTGAAAACTATAAAAAGCTACTCAAATAATTACTAATGATTTATTCAATGAATTCAAGATTATTACAAGCAACTGTTATGAATAGTTCAACCCGACTCTTATTTCTTTGAACATAATCCAATATTAATAGCCTAAAATGATCCATTGTAATTTCCTCCAATATCTTTCTACCTAATCTTGTGAACTGAACTCCAATTAAAAGTGTCTAAAGATTGCTGCACTCTTCATGGCTGCAACTGTTGCAACAGGCAGTTTCAATATTCTCAAAGATACTGCTTGAAACATCCATCCACACGGAAAGCATGTGTTGCGTAAAATCCCGTTTCTACTAGCCAATCCCTGCATCTACCTCTTACTTCTCTTTCCCCCAGCATTTATTCCATCTCTACAAAAGACTTTTTCTAATAACTTTAATTGTATTTATTTATTTATTTTTTTTTTTTTAGTTCAGAGGGGATTAATTAGTATGACGATTATCATCTATGAAGGATAGAAACGTATTATAAATATACTGTATCCGCCAAAATAAACTGTATTGTAACAGTTGTAAAATGTTATTTATATAATTTTACAAGTAAAAAAACTAATAATTTTACACATACAAGTAAAAAGGAGCCAAATCAATTAGACTCGGGTACAAACATGTTCTATATATAAGTTTTGCATCATTTTGGTGAAGAGGGGTTGTTTCATGCTCGTAATACACATTTTTTTTTGTAATTGGATGATTGTGGTTGGCAGATCATCAAAGAAAATTTTTTTTTTCATAATTCCCCAGACTGAAAGATCAAAGGATTGGGCTGGGTAAGGAAAGTTTGTTCTAAGGAAAATTTGGCAATTGCCAAAAGTTTCTTGAAGGAAAACAATGTTGTATAAGGCAGTGTGGCTGGTTGTGCTATCTTGCTGGAACCATGGTGAACAGAAAGGGAGGTATCGGTCAGAACAAAATCTCCTGAAGTGTCCAATAAAATGATCGGTCTTGATTTACAGTAAGAGGATTTACATTATTGTCTTCAACAAAGTATGGACCAACTAATTATGCTTCTTCCTGACAGAGCGCACCAGATCGTTACATGCCTACTATGCTGTGGGCTCTGTACACTATCAGGACGTTCAAACCCAAGAAAACACGTTGTCTGCTTGTTTATAAAACCACTAAGGTGCACATGGCATTCATTCGCAAACCATACGTCGCTCAGAAACTCAGGTTTGTTGTAGTATATTGCTGGCATCGAAGCGGAGTACTGAACTCTGGTTTTGTTTATAGAGTTCAAAGGCTGTATCTTCTAGGGAAAACCACCAATGTTTTTTAACACTATTCTCACCGACTATTGCTTGAATTCAGTTTCAAAGATCTTCAAAGGGTTCTTTTCGGTTACTAGAATGCTTGTTGCAACACTCTTCAGTGGTTTTACAGCTGATTCAGTTTCAGCACTGTTTATTCTGGTGCTCATAGTAGTTATCATAAGGTAAGGACATATAATTCTCTGGTAGAGGATAGGGGAGACCATCTAAGCAGGATCATGTTGCCTAAAACATAGACCTACCAACCTGAAAAATATCTATCTAAAAAAAGTCTGCTCATAACACTCCTCAACTTTTGTATATAGATATAGGTACTTTATTTTCAGTCGTCCAGTATTTCCTAAAAGAACATTTCTTTCACTGATGATGAGGGTGACATACCATACAGTGATATATCTGCAGTTCCCAGTACATTGTTGTTTGAGGAAACTGACTACACATCTTTAATCACCAGAACAAACTGCCATTTCCTCTCGTGTATGATTTTCTCCGTTGTTCATCCCAAGTCAGTATAGTTAACCTTTTCTTTCCTCTGAATCCACCAAAGTTCATTACAAGTCTTGCTAATCCACATCCAGTATTAAGAATTTAAGAACTGCCTTTCCCATATGTTATGTAACTTATGTAGTCCTAATTCTAAGCTCTTCTCTCACCTTCTAAAGTATTCTTTTTCATACTATGACAACTTCATTTATGATTAGACATGATCTTCTTTAACATTAAATTTTATTATATTAGCTGCCTCCGCAAAAAAATGTATCTCAAATTTTCAGTATATAAGTGTTTATTAGGAAAAACATTTGTTGTATTTTTAGTTATACTTCTCACTTGAGATAAAAACATGGATTTTGTATAGAATGGAGTGTGACATTCCATCAAAGTCTTTAATGTTTAAGTATTTTTTTTAGCCCAAAATAACTCTGATTCAAACGAAAATTGCGTCAAACTCTACTTATCTGCCACTGCCAATAAAAGAAATGAAACCATTCTGCTTTATTTTACTTACTTCTTACTTCTTATTACGAGCTTCCAAGGTTGGCCTCGATGGCTCGATGTCTCCTATACACACACTCTGCCAATGGCCAGAAACAACTTTCTTTCAAGATTCTGTCCAGGGTACATTCCCGTCCTAGTTGCTTTATCAAGGGACTCCTTGTTGCTGCTGTTACAGGACACTTCAAAAGTATGTGCTCTAATGTTTCCTCTTCTTGCTTGCACACTCCACAGATAGAGTCGTTAGTAATATGAAACCTTTTCAAATATGTATTGGTGACAATGTGTCCCATACGAGCTCGTGCCGCAAAAGATGCCACTGAACGTGATAATGACTTGAAGATCTTTGGATCATTAGGTTGTTTTTGTAATGAATAATATTCGCGCCCAGTATTGCATTCTCTCCATTTCTTTCTCCAACAGATGTGAGATTCTTTATCAACTGCCTCTTTGCAATTAGTTAAGGAGTAACAACTTTCAGGAGATGGAAACAAGTTGCAAGACGCCTTGGCAGATCTGTCAGCTTCCTCATTCCCAGGAACACCACAATGACTGGGGATCCATTGAAATACAATATTTTTCTGTTCTAAGTTTTTTAACAATTTAGTTATTTCAGGTGTTCGAAAATGGTAGTCTGTAGTGTGCTGTACTTGAAGGGCTTGAAGGGCCGACCTGGAATCGGTGAGAATGCAGATGTTCTGTGCATCCATAGTATTGCTAAAAACCAAAGCAGCATTTAAGGCCATCAATTCAGCATTCATACTTGAAGAGGAATCGCAGGGCACATAGTAATCCTCGTTTAATTCTGGACAATGAAAAGCTGCACCTCCCCTATGGTTCTCTTTATCAACGGAACCATCTGTGTAGATTTTTACCAAGTTGTTATATGTGGTGTTTATCAATTTCATAGCGACAGATTTTAGTAGGTGAGGTGAATCTTCTTTTGTGAGTGAACCAGGAATTTCAAGATTGGTTTTTATTGGGATTCGAAGCCAGGGTTGTTGTTCCAAAACAACTGGAATTTTTCCTGATTCCATTGTGTTTAATGATTCGCAGGGTTTGTTATGATGGTAGAACAGTGACTGTCGGATGTTAGTTACCAATGCAATGTTAGAAAGAGTGTTAAGTGAAATTGCCTTCATCTGAAAATGTTTCTTCCACATTCTGTTTTTTTGATTCTGCTTTATTTTAATATATATATATATATATATATATATATATATATATATAAAGTTATTACTGTTAATTGTAAACAATTGTTCCACGATTAAGTTAGTTCAATTAATTTTTAACTTTTGTGATGAGGCACCTTTCGGTCACTTAACCATTGTTGAATCACTGAATAATTTTTTTTCTATTTTTCTGATCTTGTTATCATTTTGTGATGTTGGTACTTGATGACTTCATATATATTTCAACGTATTCTGCGTGCGTGATGCTTTTAAAGAGTGAGTCATTTGCATATCTTGTCTGTTGGTTAATTAAGTTGTGGTGTATGTTTTTATAGATGTGGTATTTTTCTAGTGAGTTTAGTTCTATTGGGTTATTATTTATTTCAAGTATGGTTAGGTTATTTTCGTAACTTAATAATAACTTATATTAACAGTAATAACTTTAGAAAGTATATAACTTTATATATATATATATATATATATATATATATTGTAACATTTATAGAATGGGCTATATAATATTATTTAAGAATTGGAAGGATATATTAGAAATAACTCACACAAAATTTAAAAAGAAATTCATTAAGATATTGGTTAGGTTAAATGAAAACTAAATTTAGGTAGAAGCATAGAATTGTAAACAAGGTTTTTGAACTGGAAATGTATTAGGAAATTTGTTATATCAAATAACCTAACACATAAATTAAAACAAGATAATCTAATAATAGTTATATGTTAAACAAAATTTGTAAACTGTAGTAACATAGGGCCTAAGTAATTACTTGAAGGAGAAAGTGAACACGTTTGTAAACAAAAGAAAATTGAAAGGTTATGTTTATGAAAGACCAAGCAAAACACACACAATTCAGAACTATTTCAAAAGTAAAACACAAAGACACTTCACACACTAATAATAATATTAATTAAATAAACACTGGAAGGTTTGTTGAGGATAGGAAATTGAAACAGTAAGTTTCAACCAGGTTTAACCAAGTTAAAACGCCATTCTAAACAAGCTCGTTGTGGACGCATCAGCTGTAAAACGGTGAAAATAGTTCGTTGACATTAACATGTGTGAAAGTCTAGTGGAAAGAAATCGAACTAAATTATAACCCTTATGTGTTTTTTTTAAGAAGAAAGGCGGCCATATTTTAAACAATTTTAGAAATCTAAGGACGCGGTAGTAGAGTTTGAGATAGCGTGGGGACGCGACAAGACGGATCTGCCAGGAGCAGTCAAAATTCTATTTATTTGGAAAGAGTTCGTCTAAATTATACCGTTTTGTTAAGAAGATTGGCCAAACTAAATTAAGGAGAAGTGAATTACAAAATGTAATACTGTGTTAATATAAAGTGAAGTAAATAAAACGAATTTAAGTGTGTAAAAAGTCAAATTTGGAGAGAACGGAATCTTACGTAAGCTAACTGAAATTTCGATATTTGATAAGTTATTAGCGCTATAAAAATCAATTTTAATGGACATTAAGATAATAAGGAAGTTTAATTTTGTACAATAGAATATCTTGTAGTTAATTAATAGTAAGTAATAAGAAATAATCCAGTTCAAATAGTTTAGCCTTTTTGCATATTCAAAATTTAAGTTTTTCCATCAGGAAAATATTTATTAAACTTATTTCAAAATTTAATATTGTTTTTCAAAATTTATTTAATTAACAAAGAGTTAATATAGCCCATGCTATAACCCCGAGATATCAAGAGATCTTAAACTAGCCAAGGGTATTAAAATGTTGTAACTAAAAAAATTAAAAGAAAATAAGAGTTAGTATATTTTGTTAAAAATTGTTAAGTTGTAAAATTTTGTTTTGTGTGTATTGTTTAATGTTGAGATGAAATTGTAATAATAAATGTTAATGAAATGTTCCTGAGTAAGTGTTTTTGTTTTAAATAGAAATTTGATATCATCATTCAAACATTCATTAAATAGTAAAACCCCGTTGTATAGCGTCTTTAAAAAATAACTTTACATCTGGCGCAACAACGTGGGAGCTCGATAAAATTTATTTAGAGAGATTTTGAAATAAAATTAATTTAGAACTTTTTATATGAAAAACATTTGAACTGGAAATAGATTTAGAAAAAATTTTGTAAAATTAAACACTGAGTTGAATAGAATCAAGGCTAGGTTTATAGTATATATAAAAATTGTTTATGTTTGTATAATAAGTTACTTACAGATAAAAAAAAAAAGAAGAAGAAAATATTATAGGCGAACTGGTAGTTGTAGGGGACCAGGAAAAAGGGACAATTTTGGAAATGAAAGAAATAGAATTGGAAGGCACAGACATGCCAATAGGAAACATTGAGGTAGAAGAAGCTAGGGGACTACCACCTATGCAAACCCAACAAAAAAAACGGGGAAATAATGAGAATGAAGATTTAAGGGAGATAATGAGAACTCTCATGGAAATGAGAGTAAACATAAATAAAGGGAGAGAGGATATAAATAGAAAATTAGATAAGATAGATGAATTAAATGAGAATATAAACGAAGTAAAAGGAGAGATAAGGGATTTAAACAAAAAATTAGAGGAAAATAGGGACGAAATAAGAGAGATGAAGGAGGATCTAAAATTAATAAAAGATGAAATTAGGGAGGACAATAGGAAAATGATAGAGGATATGAGGCGACAGTGGAGGACAGAGAATAATGCTGTAGTAGAGGATGTGAGAAGAGACTTAGAGGAGAAAGATAGAGAATTAGAGGAGGAGATTAAGGAAAATTTTGAAGAAACAAAAGAAATAATAGCTGATGAGATAGAAATTAATAAAAAAGAGATAGAGAAAGTCGAATATATAACAAAGAAAAACACAGAAGAGTCAGGAGAGTTAAAATTAAGAAATGAAGTAGGAAAGATGGAGGTACTGCAAATAAAAAATTTAACAATTCAAACCGCAACTAATAAGAAAATTGAGAAGATTAATAAAATGAAAATGGTAATAGGAGAAAGAGGAGGAGTTAAATATCCGTCTCAATGCTTAGTGGTACAAAGCTTATTGAGAGAAATGATCATAGGTACGGATATGTTAATGAATGTGGAGGCACAACTCGAGTTTGGAAAATGGGAAATGGAATTTAAATATGAGAGTAACACAGAAAATAGAACTTATGAAGCAGATGGGAGATACAATGGAGATGTAAACGGTGTTAAGGCCAGGACAGGCGTGGGGACAAGAAAAGAGCATGGTGCCCACAGTCAATTGGAAAGCTAAGACAATAGGAAACCCAGAAATAGAAATTAAATAGAGGAAACAAGTTTACAGGCATTAATCGACACAGGCAGTAAAATGACATGTATCAAGGAGAACTGGAAAAGGAAAATAATAATAAAATAGGAAGGGAGATATTAAATATAGGTGAAGGAAGCAATATGAGTAAACTCTAGGTGATTATATGTATAAGAAAACGTTAGCAGGAGATAAGTTTTAAGGGATGGTAACTATATCTACGATAATTTATTGGAAACTTCGTCGAATAATGAATAAAGATAAATATGAATCTATGTTAATAAATATTGAAGCATCGTTGTAATAAATAAAATATGGTAATTGTGTATTTAAACTTCGTCGTATTGTAAGGGGGAATCTGCGTTGATAAATAATGGAACTTCGTCGTATATATTATATATTATAAAAGAAATATGAATCTATGATAATAAATATTAAAGCATCGTTGTAATAAAAATATGGTAATTGTGTATTTAAACTTCGTCGTATTGTAAGGGAGAATCTGCGTTGATATATATAAGTATTAAAACAAAATTTATATTCGTTGATATAGGGACAGTGTAATCGAAGGAGCTATAGATATGATCAAATAGAGGATATGAGATTGCAACCTTTAAAAATATTAGATGTTTAACTTCATACAAAATAAACTGAGATGATATAAGGAAATAATTGAACTGGATGTGAGATTGGAAGGGGAGATAAAATACTAACTTAGAACTGAGAGTTGGATGAAGCTAAAAGCAAAATAAATATGAGATAAATAATAAACAAGGAATAAACAGAAATAAGGGAAAGAGAAATGTTATAACCAATTTGACCAAATCTAGACATAGTATGACTCGGATAGGCTGGGATTTAAAGACATGGTATCAGAGAATATATATTATATTAAATAAATATTGAATCAGACTTATGATTGGAAGGGTTCCAATTGTAATAAATGTAAAAAATAATAATAATTATGGAAGGAATTGTAAATACCAGAACATGATTTATTGTTACTATACGTTAGAATTGTTAAAGAATTGTTGATTGAATGTAGTTATAAGTATAGTGTATTGTTAGAAGATATGTTATGTAATATGTAGCTTGAAGTGTTCAGCTCAGTATTTGATTGTTAAAGAATTAAGATAAAATTGTGTCGTAGGAATTAAGTATAAATGGACAATTTAAAGTATAAATGTTAATTTAAATTTAATTTAAAAAAAAAATATGTATATTTAATCAAGCTTGTAAAATGTAAAGAATGTGTAATGTAGAGATTAGTAATATTTTTTTTTATTTAAATTAAATTAGGGGACATTGTAACATTTATAGAATGGGCTATATAATATTATTTAAGAATTGGAAGGATATATTAGAAATAACTCACACAAAATTTAAAAAGAAATTCATTAAGATATTGGTTAGGTTAAATGAAAACTAAATTTAGGTAGAAGCATAGAATTGTAAACAAGGTTTTTGAACTGGAAATGTATTAGGAAATTTGTTATATCAAATAACCTAACACATAAATTAAAACAAGATAATCTAATAATAGTTATATGTTAAACAAAATTTGTAAACTGTAGTAACATAGGGCCTAAGTAATTACTTGAAGGAGAAAGTGAACACGTTTGTAAACAAAAGAAAATTGAAAGGTTATGTTTATGAAAGATCAAGCAAAACACACACAATTCAGAACTATTTCAAAAGTAAAACACAAAGACACTTCACACACTAATAATAATATTAATTAAATAAACACTGGAAGGTTTGTTGAGGATAGGAAATTGAAACAGTAAGTTTCAACCAGGTTTAACCAAGTTAAAACGCCATTCTAAACAAGCTCGTTGTGGACGCATCAGCTGTAAAACGGTGAAAATAGTTCGTTGACATTAACATGTGTGAAAGTCTAGTGGAAAGAAATCGAACTAAATTATAACCCTTATGTGTTTTTTTTAAGAAGAAAGGCGGCCATATTTTAAACAATTTTAGAAATCTAAGGACGCGGTAGTAGAGTTTGAGATAGCGTGGGGACGCGACAAGACGGATCTGCCAGGAGCAGTCAAAATTCTATTTATTTGGAAAGAGTTCGTCTAAATTATACCGTTTTGTTAAGAAGATTGGCCAAACTAAATTAAGGAGAAGTGAATTACAAAATGTAATACTGTGTTAATATAAAGTGAAGTAAATAAAACGAATTTAAGTGTGTAAAAAGTCAAATTTGGAGAGAACGGAATCTTACGTAAGCTAACTGAAATTTCGATATTTGATAAGTTATTAGCGCTATAAAAATCAATTTTAATGGACATTAAGATAATAAGGAAGTTTAATTTTGTACAATAGAATATCTTGTAGTTAATTAATAGTAAGTAATAAGAAATAATCCAGTTCAAATAGTTTAGCCTTTTTGCATATTCAAAATTTAAGTTTTTCCATCAGGAAAATATTTATTAAACTTATTTCAAAATTTAATATTGTTTTTCAAAATTTATTTAATTAACAAAGAGTTAATATAGCCCATGCTATAACCCCGAGATATCAAGAGATCTTAAACTAGCCAAGGGTATTAAAATTGTGTAACTCTAAAATTAAAAGAAATAAGAGTTAAACCGAGTTTGTTAAAACTTGTTAAATTTATTATTGTTCTGTTTATTGTGTTAATTGTTTACTTGTTGAATTAATAAATAATTGTAATAAAGAATTTAAATTACAAATGCCTGAGTTGTGTTGTGTGTTATAAAAATAAAATTATAATATATATCACAATATGTATTCTTGTGTATTAATAAAGAACATAAGTCAAAATACAAATACAAGAATTATAATTGAATTTACCAATGTTGGTACTGTTAGCCAACGAAAAGCTTTGAATTGTAAATTCAATTATAATTCTTGTATTTGTATTTTGACTTATGTTCTTTATATATATATATATATATATATATATATATATATATATATATATATATATATATTTAGGTTAGTTTTGGTTGGTAAAGATTATTTAGATTTTTTGGACTAGGAGACTGACAGACTTACCTTGGTAAGAGTCCACTCTCATATTTCTTTTTGTGTTTTCTCTTCGATTGACAAAGACCACTGTGTGGTTGAAATATATCATTGTTTAAGTGCTTTTATGTGTTTCTATTTCAAGACTACAGAGTGGACTCTTACCAAGGTAAGTCTGTCAGTCTCCTAGTCCAAAAAATCTATATATATATCGCAATATGTTTTCTTGTGTATTAATAAAGAACAAAAGTCAAAATACAAATACAAGAATTATATTTGAATTTACAATTCAAAGCTTTTCGTTGGCTAACAGTACCAACATCATCATTTGCTGATGATGTTGGTACTGTTAGCCAACGAAAAGCTTTGAATTGTAAATTCAAATATAATTCTTGTATTTGTATTTTGACTTTTGTTCTTTATATATATATATATATATATATATATATATATATATATATATATATATATATATATATATATGATATTTAATGTTATCCCTTATTACAATGGTCAAGTGACTAAAAAGTGCCTCATCAAAAGGTAAAAATTGACTGCACTTAATGGTGGAATAATTGTTTACAATTAACATATAATCAGTCTCGAATTTCCGAGTCTGGATTGTTCGAGCTTCCATTAAATTCGAGAGCCTATTTCTATTTGAGCATATTTTATCTATTTAAAAGAAAATGATAAATCGGGCTTCCAAGAAATATGAATATCAATACAGTATGCAAAGGAAATGATTCGAGACCAGAGAAATGTTTATATAAAGTTCTATAAACTTATCTTGTGCTTTCTTAATTATAGTACTATATTAAGGTCTATTAAAACTCCTATTTTGTCTATTGCACAAGAACGTATTTTTGTGTAATCCGAATTTATGGTAATCCAGGGGGCCTTGGTCCCTTTTACCTCAAACTTTTGAGACTCTTCTGTATATAAGTAATAAAACTCTAATTTCTGTAGAAATATATTGGCATCAGATTCAAAAATATAAAAGTGACAAGTAAAAGAAAAAAAATCAGATGGCAATATATTAACACAATAGAAATGTATCAAAGGCCAAATGTATTAGCATATTTTAATTATTAGACAGCTAGGAATTAAACATTCTGTGAAGACTCACTTCAACCCAATAATTTGATGATGAGTCAGTTTATCCGTGTGATTCTTCAGATCTTCCAGGGTTAAGATCCCTTCTTGCACCAAAGCATTTGCTTTTGCTGGTCCAATGCCAGTAACTCGTGTGAACAGATTTATACTATTAGAATTAGAACTTTCTCTAATCTGCAAATAATAATATTAACTAACCATTACAAAAAATTATTAAAAAACTTTTATAAACATGTTGTACAATACTTTCCCATTGCTGTATTATTCTGTTTCTGTATTATATCTACCTTAACCCATTTCAACCCACTGTCGACAAATGTCTACGTCAAATGTAAACATTTTTCTATCAAAGCAGAATGGACTTTTTAGACGAGGGATATTCTGTATCATTGGTACATACTGTAACAGCCTGCAGTGTTGACCTTCACTGGCGGCAGTAAAGACGTGTCTAGTGTTTGAGGTTAGGTAGAGCTGTTCCAAGCATGATGGATAACTTCAAATCGTAAGTGTTTTACTCTTTTATGATGTAGTTTAACCTCATTTTCTTATTATAAATGCAGTAATTATAAGACAAACTATTTAAATAATCTTCTAATTACACTTCAGTAAGTTGCATAACAATCATATGAAGACTTGAATTATGATGTCAACAGTGAGCACGGATGAGTGGGGTTGAGGGTATGAAACCTATTTGGGATTTTTTTTATACGTTGACAGTAGAGCAGATCGCAACACTCATTGAGGAAGATGACGATATTCTTGATGGGAACATATACCTTGAACCTCCAGAAAATCCAATATTGAGCGACGGAGACAGCGATGACGAAGACGCCTCAGGTGATATAAACAAACTGTCTGGAAACCAGCTACGTGGTGGAGCTGTATGTTCAGTGAGGAGAAAAACAGAAAACTGTTTACAGATTCCGAACAACTGAGATTATATTGTAATCAAGCACTTGCAATCGAAGATGCCTCTGACATCCCCACTGATTTTTCTAGTACTACTACACTCATGACAAATTAAAAAAATAGAAAAAGAAAACAAAACCCTATCAAGAAAATTACACATGTGGAAAACGTAGAGAGAAAGAAAAATTTGGCCAAAGCAAAGAAAATTAAGAAGTTTAGAAATTGGAAGAAAGAAGATATACTTGACAACTCCTCCATTGAATTTGCTCCCCCAACATTTTTAGAAAATTCCTTTTCTCCTGTTGAAGCCTTTGAATATTTTTTTGACAATGAAGTTTGTGACTATATAGTCGCATGTACAAATGAATTTGCGGTTGAAAAAGGTAATCTGTCATTCACTATAACAAAAGGTGAACTGCGTATTTTCTTTTTATCTGGTTATAATGTGATGTCCAGAACTAGAATGTATTGGGAACTGTCCGGAGATGTTCACAATACCGCAGTGGCAAATACGATGTCCAGAAATCGATTTCAAGATATAATGAGATACTTACACTTTTGTAAGAATGCTGAATTAAAGATTGATGATAAATTTAGAAAAATACGGCCTGTAATGACTATGCTGAATGAAAGATGGTTACACCATTTTCCAGGTGATTCATATCTGTCAATTGATGAATCCATGGTGGCGTATTTTGGCAGGCAAGAAGCAAAACAACACATCCACGGAAAACCCATTCCCTTCGGATACAAGATTTGGATTCTTGCCACAAGACTTGGGTACATTGTTTGGGTAAACCCTGCCAAGGAAAGGGCAGTACAACAATGATCCCTGAGCTTGGGCTGGGAGGCTCTGTTGTAATTGATTTACTATCTAAGCTTCCGCAAGACAGGCGTTACAGCTTGTTTTTTGACAATTTTTTTACCTCTTTTCGTCTTCTTGAGACATTGAAGAAACACAGCTATGACGGAACTAGTTCTGTTCGAGGTGACCGAGTAGAAGATGCCCCTTTACCTAATGCTAAGAGTATGAATAAAGTAGCTAGAGGTACATACCATCAAGTGACAGATGTAAACACCAGGATTACACTTGTTCGATATCATGACAATAACGTGTTACGATGGCTTCAACATCATCTGGCGTAGCTCCCACAAGAAAAGCTAAACATTGGTCAAAAGCTCAAAAAAAGCACATTACTCTGGACCAACCTGCATGTGTTGCTTTGTATAATACATGTATGGGAGGAGTCGACCATATGGACGAAAAGATAGCATTGTACAGAATAAACATACGAAACAAGAAGTGGTATTGGCCCATGGTGTCCTACTTGTTAAATGTTTCAATGAACAATGCATGGTTGCTTTTCCACTTGAATCCAAAAGGCCGTGCAGAAAATCTGGACATTCTTGGTTTCATTAGGTATGTTGTAAATGCCTATTTAGCAACATACAGTTTCCCGTTTTTCTGCAGGTAAACCCAGTATGAAAGTATGAAGCAGGGTCGTGCCAAAAGTCCGCTACAGTGGAACAGGACACTTCTTGCAAACAATAGAAAAACAGGTGCACTGTGCACAATGCGGAAAAGCTACAAGGAAGAAATGTAAAGTATGTCAGGTCGGGATTCACACTAACTGCAAAGAAGAATTTCATTCTCGCTAAATAGACCTTACAAACAGTGCTCCATTAGCTGTAATATATCTTTGTACGATTAAATATAGAATATTGAAATGATTCCTGTTGTTATTTGTTATTACCATCTTTTAATTATGTTTTTAGTATAATATAACAGCCCACCTCAACCGTGCTCACTATCGACATATGTCGACGCACCTCTGGTATAGTAGGCCCGTCCCGATCGCGCTCACTGTCACAAATGTCGACACGTAATTACGATTAGAAATACTTGAAATGTATTATAAATATTATTTAGTATTTACTCTGATAGTAAGAAGCCACATTTTAAAAGGGTATGAAAAAATTCAGAAAAAAATAATTTGGGCTGACATGGGTTAAGCTGTTTCTGAAGTATAATCTGGTAAAACATATTCTACAATGAAAATTGTGTTTGGACAATTTTTTTAAAATTTACTGGGTGATCCAAAATTATCTTTTGTAAATCTAATGTTTTATTAAGGTCTTTAAAAAAAGTCCAATTCCATAATTTTTGTGTGTAATACTGCATATTTTGGCCTATTTGGCTTATAGTGCATGAATTTACTTGAAATTTTGGGAGAAGATAGTGTTTACAGTTCTAAATGCAAAGAAATATTTTTACAACAAAATCTCTATTGGAACAACCTAAAAATGCAATTTAAGTTTAATTTGCATTGAAACTATTTTGAGCATCATAAAGTAGCAAGACTTCTACGCATTTTGTATTTTGAGATATTTCTGTTCTAGCCTCTTTTACATTTAAAATATTTTTCCTAAAATTTGATTTGTTATAAAAACATAAATAACAGTAAAAATACATTTTAAAATAATACTCTTACAATAATTTTTTTCTATACAAATTGTTTGTTTTCAGCAATACAAGAAAAATAAAATTTACGAAGATGTGATTTCGAATTTGGTCTCATGAAATGCAAAGAGTTTATAAAGATAAAGGTATAACTGGCAGACTATAAATTCCGCTCTGACCTTCATGTAGCAAGTGAAGGCGCGCAGGGGTAAGAGGAGAGAATCAATAACTTTCTGCAAACATTGGTTTTTTTTGTAATTTCAGCCATTCTAATGGCACTTGTCCTATGGCTAGCCTATTCTAGTCAGTCTCTCACTGCTAATTGTCAAGTTCATTGAGTAGCTACTAATGTTAAGTATATATGAATTTAAGTGTAACTGTTGTTACTGTCGTGTTTGATTATCATGCCTCCGTAGTAAGTAAAATAAAACATAAAGAGTAAGATGAAACATAAAACATGCCTCTTTTTCGTGTAATAGAGTTTTGTGAAAAAGAAGCTAGAATGTGTAATGATCAAAATGTCTTGATTCCAGTAAAAGTGTTGCAAGACATGAGGTTGGGGAACTGGAGTGTTAATGTACATTGTCAAAAAGAGGGGAATGCAATGTTGGATGGTCAAGTGTTTAGAACTCCAGATAAAACATGTATAAAAGCAAAATAAGTGACAGCATTGGACAATTTTTATAAGCTAATGAAGCAGAATCTTAAAACATATAGCTGTACACATTTTACTAACAGTGACTGTTAGGTCTGAAGACACGGTGAGAAGAGGGCCAGAGTCGTAGTACACAGATTGGCTATTAGTTGCCGAGCCAGAGCGGAACTTATAGTGCACCAGTAATAAAGGGATAAACAGTTATAAGATAAGCGAACAAACAAATAAGAGTGATGTTTTTTATTTAAAAAGTAAAATATTAATTAGTAATTAAATAATAAGAGGGTTGGTCCGAGGTGGAAGTATTGGTAGAGAAATATGTCGTTTACTAGAACTCGTTAAAAGGGATCATTAAAAAGGAAGAGCAACTAAGATTACTCAATTACTCATAGACTCTATGGATAGTAACGCGTTAAACAACACGAACAGTCCATGAACAAAGTGTGAGACCCAAGAATAGAAAAAAATTATTAAAAAATGCAAGGGGTAAGTTACAATTAGATAAGGTTTATAAACTAAAAAGTGGAAATAGTAATACTCAATTAGGATTCAGATTAGGTCTAAGAACATAAGAACACTGATGTAACTTTTTGCAATTGATATGGTTGCCAATGAAACTTGACATGAATTAGGCATCTTTATTGGTGACAATATGTTTGGCAAACTGAGACACATTACTTTGTTAGAAGTCCTTGTAAAGAAAAACACTGATGTGAAAGGTGCAATAATAATTCAAAAATTTGATCTAAGGACATAGAAAATAATTTGACAGGAGATAAACCTAGATACCACAAGATATAAAACAAAGTTATATCCTGACCCCAGCCTTGTTTAAACAGCGTACGCTTGAGCTATTAGATTGAATCTAACATTTTTAGTTGCTCTGAAGGAATTATTTTATCTTACCGTTGTATGTGACTGAGCTTCTAAATATGCTTTCTCAAAGATGTTGGCCAGCTACTATCTAAAGTTCGAGTAGATAGAGTGATTCAGAGGGTAACCCGGGGTGAGAGAAGAGGCAAGTGTTCCCGATGTAAAGGAGCGCCAACATGTATGAGCTATCACGTGAATGCTGTGTATGGAGCAACCTAACGACGCGAGTAATTGCATAACTGTTAGTACTCTAATTTTTTTTAATGTAATTTTACATATAAATATATCATAAATGTATTTAACAGATTATTTTCATATCAGTGAAAAAGTTTAAAGATGACTATAATCCATACAATTGCAATTTATAATTTAAAACACATTAATAACAATCACTACAAATGTTAGATTTGCCCTAACGGCTCAAGTTGAAATTGGAATCAAATAATATAAACAAAAATATAATGCTTCATTTAATTACTAAATAAAGTATAACGTAGTGCCATATCAATCAATTTACAGCAATCAATTTTGCTGTAACATATGTTGTGTGTGCAAGGACATATTCTTGCTGGTGTACCTATTAATATAAATATCTCATAAAACAAGTACAAAATCATATACGTATAAAATGTTATAAGCTCCTTATTGGTATTTTTATCAAAATCAAGTTACCAGATTGAGACAATTCAATTCTTCAAATAAGATGAATGATTTCTTGATAAGATTTTTTTTTTTATGTCACTGACAGTGAGACTGGCAAAAAGTAAGGAATATTTACGAGGTGTGTTCAAAAAATACCAGGAATGTTTAAATTTCGAGTGTTTGGAGAGTCCGATTGTTAACATTTTTCTTTTATTGTGTTGGTATACATGCCCCTGAAGTATGACACAATTTTCAGCTGTATTCATTGTTTACTTTATCTGTGGTAGCTGCTAAGGTTAGACGTGTTTTCATGAGATCAGCGATTTGTTAAAAAAAAGGATCAAAGAATTTGTATTAAGTTTTGTATAAAAAACCAAATAAAGTGTAACAAAGTGTGCGAAATGTTAACAAAGACCTATGGTGAGTCTGCCATCAAAAAAAAAGTATTTACAAATGGTATAAGCGTTTCCAAGATGGCCGAGAAGACGTTGACGATGACAAACACCCCGGACGCCCCAGAACATCGACAACCGATGAAAACGTGTAAAAAGTGAAAGCAATGGTTATGAACGATCGCCGAATCACGATCAGAGAAGTTGCTGATGATGTTGGCATATCGATTGGCTCATGCCATGACATTTTGGCGAACATTTTGGGTAGAAACGCGTGGCAGCAAAATTTGTCCCAAAATTGTAAAATTTTGAACAAAAACAGCGGCGAATGGAAGTTGCTCAGGAATCACAAAATGAAGTCAGCGACGATGCAGAATTACTGAAACGTATTATAAAAGGCGACGAAACATGGGTTTACGGATATGATGTTGAAACAAAGGCTCAATCGTCCCAGTAGAAGCATTCTGGCTTTCCAAGACCGAAAAAGGCTTGGCAAGTGCAGTCGAACGTCAAGGTTATGCTTACTGTGTTCTTTGATTTTAATGGTATAGTGCATCATGAATTCTTTCCACAAGGTCAAACGATCAATAAAGTGTCCTATCTACAAGTTCGACGCCTTTTGCGTGAAGCAGTACGAAGAAAACGGCCGGATTTGTGGCAAAACAATTCATGTCTTTTGCATCACGATAATGCACCGGCTCACACATCATCGATTGTTCGTGATTTTTGGTGAGAAATAACACTGTAATGATGCGCCAACCTCCATATTCGCCAGACATGGCCCCTGGGGACTTTTTCCTTTTTCCAAAAATTAAAAAAACCTTAAAGGGTCGTTGTTTCATTAAAAGTGCATCGCTGAAAGAGGTCAAAGCTATCCCAAAGATCGAGTTCCAGAAGTGTTTTGAGAATTGGAAAAAGCGCTGGCATAAGTGCATAATATCTAGTGGGAACTACTTTGAAGGGAACAATATCGATGTAGATGAATAAATATATTTTTTTTTTAACAAACAAAAATTCCGGGTATTTTTTGATCACACCTCGTACATAGATCTAATCAACATAAATTTAAATGTTTTGCTGTAGCGAATATATTGTAAATTTACTTTCTCAAGTTTGCGTAACTTTCCAGTTGCAAGAAATTCATCAATCTTCTGAGCTATTTTTTCACCAATACCTTCTAATTTACGAGCTTCTTTTCCTGATGTAATTCTGACAGGATGAGCTGCAAGCAAAATTGCAGCCTTTTTGTATGCATTGTACTTGTGAATATTTCTATTGACATTTCTCTCGTAATTGGATAGTTCTAAAACAATAAAACAAAAATTTAGACACAAATTAAATCACACGAAACAGAGAGAAACCTCCATTTGGCTTCCCTGACACATAAAATTAAAATCTTCCTTGATTTATATCTTTTAATAGGCTATGTGATGACAGAATAATGGGTCATTTTTTCTGTCACACACACACACCTTTGTCCCTCTCCTTGAACTTAAGTAAGTTGAGGGCATGAGTAGAATCAGTTTTTGGCAAGTAAAAGAATTTAAATTTCGAATCATTTGTACAAAGTCCAAACTACCCATGCCCCTTGGTTCCATATTGGCTATATTCCAAACCTCAGATTTCTTACAAGAAGTGCTAGATTGACTAAATCCTGAATGTCTTTAACAATGTCATGGGTTTGGAAAATGTGATCCTCACTACTAGCCTTTGGTAGACAACAAACAATCAGGTCTCCCAGAAATATGTATCAGTTTCTGTTCTGCGCCAATTCTCAATTTATCATTTACACATCGATAGTAATACCAGTTTCTAATTTCTTTTTCGTTTTTTTACCTCCATGTAATCACACTTTTGGAATGATAATTTTACCTTGTCAAAAAATAATGTCCTCCCTAGCATTATTAACCTTTAGGATTTTTTACATTGGAGTTCAAAAATACTACATTATATACAATTTTATTGGTCATGATAGTGTTTTTAGAAGTTAATCAAATAAAAAAATCTGAAATTTAATGTTATATCAATTCAAAATTAATCCCATAATTACTTTGTTAAACGAACAAAGAAAGAGTTTGAAAAATGATACATTCAAGATAAAATTTTACATTCATGTAGGCCTAAATGTTAACTTTTACATGTTAAGGTTTTTTGAATTTGTCAACTTTTTTTAAATGGCCAAAATATAGAATTATATAGTTTTCTTTTTATGAACAAAATTAACTAATATGAGTCAGATGTGGATAAATGTCTTAAGTTACTGAAATTCCTAACTCATGATCATTTGCTTGTTCAGAGATAAGACTATGTCAAAGTTTATGTTTATAAAACAGTTACAAATCTTTTAAATTCTTATCATTGACAGTTTACATTGATAATAAATTAACCACATGATCGTAGCTATAAATTAATCATATGGTAATAGAAGCAATGATATGAATTTTTCCTTATAGAGTAACAAATATTTCACAGTGCAATTGCTTTATACCAAAATTAAGCCTGTCTTTCTACCTGGAACAGGGGTCACTATTTGGCCCACTATGTAACGCATTTGCAATATATTTGATGAATATATTCAACAGTACTAAGTGGCCTACCACATATTTTATATGAAAAAGGTGCAACAGTAATATTATCTAATTAATACAATAATTCATCACGTTCCATGCTGGCATGGTTTTAACTGAAGTGGTAATAAAGAAGAATTTGATGTCACACAGAATATTTTTTTAAAATTATCATAAGAAAATCCTGTTGCCTTGAGAGCTATTAAATGCATTCCCAAAATATTAGTTAAGGGTGATAGCCATATAGGGATATGGATTTAGTCGAGACTTTTGTGATGGATGTTGTTAAAGAAATCTTATGGAGAAGTTAGCAGCCTTTGATATTGTAGTTTGTCTGCCAGGACTGTGACGAGAAGAACTGATGGCAATAGTGAAGAAGTTAAATCTCATGCTAGCAATTTTATATTTTATTCTCTTGCCGCCGATGAGAGGTAATGATATTAGTGATATGGTTCATCTTCACATTTTTATAAGAGAAATGAACAGTAAATTTCTCAAAGAGTTGGCTCCCTTCATAGTTTAAAAGGCACCACAAATTCTGGTGATTTGTTGGCAAAAGTTTGTGATACTGTCAAAGACATGAATCTAGACTGGGATTTATTAAAAGGTGTGACAACTGACACACTGAATAAGGTTGGGTACAAAGAGGGACTTTTTGTTGAAATTAAAGAAATTTTAAAGTGCCTTTCCGATCCTCCACTCCAGAAATAACAATTTCTATTAACAAAAAGTAGGCTCTTGAAAAGCTTTCAGACTTCCACTGGGTTTGTGATTTACCATGTTTAGTTGACATAACTTATCATTTGAACCACTTGAACCTGAAACTAGAAGGTTCTGACAAATTTGAGTGACTTGTATATCCAAGTGATCGGGTTTGAAAACAAGTTGAAACTCTTTAAAGAACACATAAATAATGACAACTTTGCTCACTTTCCAGCTTGTAAGTCTTACACAGGTACTTAAAAATAAGTGCCAGGACTTTTCAACTGAAAAATGTGATTAAGCCATCAATATCATCACAAAACGAATTTTGTGAGCAATATGATGAATTTCATGGTTTTGCAAATGATATCCAACAGTTCAGATAGGCTTTTGAAGTTGATGTACGAGGTATGTTAAAAAAATACGCGGACTGTTTGAATTTCGCGGCTCCAGTTAGTTTCAGGAGAATCCGCTGGTGACTCCTTCGAAGTACTCTCCTCCCCAACGCACACACTTATCCCAACGGTCTTTCCACTTGTTAAAACAGTCCTGGTACGCTTCTTTTGTGATGGCGTTCAGCTCCTTCGTAACATTTGCCTTAATCTCCGAAATCATTACAAATCTTATTCCTTTTTGAGTTTTGGGGATAAGAAAAAGTCACAAGGAGCAAGAACAGGTGAGTAGGGGGGGGGGTGGAAAAGAACAGTGATTGAGTGTTTGGCCCAAAACTCACGAGTTCTGAGTGCTGCGTGCGTTGTCGTGATGGAAAAACCCGTTATCACTTCTCCACAGTTCTGGCCTTTTGCATCGGACGGCGTCCCTCAGACGTTTCAGTACTTCAATGTAGGTAATCTGGTTGACTGTAGAGCCCTCAGGGAGGTACTCGTAGTGAACAACACCCTTAGCATAAAAAAAAAACTGTCAGCATCACCTTCACATTCGACCGAACTTGGAGACTTTTTTGGGTCTTGGGGACGTTTGACTCACCCATTGGGATGATTGGACCTTCGTTACCATACCAATGTCGTAACCATACACCCATGATTCATCACCGGTTATAATTCTTGACAAAAAGTTCTCATCTTCATCTGAACGATCAAGCAGTTCCCGACAAACTCAGACGCGATTGGCTTTTTGGTCGGCGGTCATCAGGCGTGGCACAAATTTCGCAGCGATGCAGTGCATCTTCAATTTTTCGGTCAAAATCTCGTAACAAGATCCAAATGATATCCCACACTCTTCGGAAAGCTCCCTAATGGTCTAACGTCGATTTTCGCGCACCAGGGTGTTGATTTTGTCAACGTGTGTGTCGTCAGTTGAAGTTGAAGGACGTCCAAGGCGCTCATCAATCGAATGTCAGCCACGCTTGAAACGTTCATGCCACTTGGAACATGCAGTACGCTTCATGACAACATCGCTGTAGGCCGTGTTAAGCATGGCAAATGTTTCTGTTGCAGATTTCCCTAGTTTTACACAAAATTTCACAGCAATTCGTTGCTCCTTCAGGCTGTCTATTTTACAATCCGACAAACAAAAAAAACACTCTTTACTAAACTGCGTGTTACTCATCAACAAATGAAGATATCTGCGACTGAAATACCACGTTTTAATCAGCTGATTTATACGAACATAGCGACACCAAGCGGATTCTCCTGAAACTAACTTGAGCCGTGAAATTCAAACAGTCCACGTATTTTTTCAACAGATTTCGTACCAAATATTGAAGAACATAACATAAAATGCCTATTTCATAGAAAGAAACTGTGGTTTTTAAAAGCCTTGTGTATATTGTAACCAAAGTTATTATATAGCAATAACTTTAATAAAAAAGTTTGTTTTTTAAAATTTTTGGGCCCTTGCCACCAATATTTATATTTTTTTCACCTTTCTGAAGACTTTCAGCATTACCTGATGTTTTTGCGAACATTGATTAGGTGTAAAAATTAAATAAATATCAGTAAAGATATTATGGTAATTATTAAGATCAGCGACTACCACTCCGATCGGTGATTTTTTTCCTGAAGTTTTTTTTACTGCAAACACATTGAAAAAAACCTAACCTATCCTGACCTGACCTGGTTTTCTCAAGTTAATATGTGTTTGTCCCTAAAAATAACTTAAGATTCGTGTTTAGCAAGGCCAAATTGATCAGGAAAGAATATTTCGCCAATCAGAGCGGTAGTCACTGATCTTAATAATTACCGATATTACATATAATTATATATATATGTATATATATATATATATATATATATATATATATATATATATATATATATATACGAATATCAACTTTTCTTTCAGCGGAAAATACAAAAAGTTACTTTTTTTCATATTGTAGATGTTAGGTTGTAATGGCATGTATAGCGTAAACAAGTCTTATTGATATTTTAAAAAAAATTTTTAATTACACATTTCAATGTGTAGAACATTAATATTAACTATTTTCTGCAGAAAATACAAAAAGTTTTTCTACACATTTTTATTGTTAGTCTGTAATAGCATTTATAGCGTGAATCGGCCGAGCGGTAGCTACAGTGCACTGCACTACGCCAAAAAAAAGTATATTTTAATACTAAACCTATAATCTAAATATTTAACTTTTGGTTATAATTTTATACAACATGACTATATTCCTACATTAAAATATACCTACGAAGTATCCAGTCAGGATAGATATGGTTATAATTTTATTCAACTTTACTATCTACCTATATTGAAATACACCTACGAAGTATTCAGTCAGGATAGATTTGGTTATAGTTTTATACAACATTACTATATTCCTACATTAAAATATACCTACGAAGTATCCAGTTAGGATAGATTTGGTTATAATATAATAGGTATATAGTAACGTTGTATAAAATTACAAATCTAGACGTAGTGCAGTGCGCTGTAGCTACTGCACGCCCGGTTCACGCTATAGGCCTACATGTCTGAACAACCTAACATTTAAAACGTGAAAAAAGTAACTTTCTGTATTTTCCATGGAAAAAAAGGTTGATACTCGTGTTCTACATATTAAAACGAGTAATTTAAAAAAATTTGTAAGCCAACGTCACTTCTAACTTTCAAAAAAATGGTACCAAGGATGCACAACAGCAGCATTCCTAGCAGCAAAAATACAAGGCTGAAGAAGTCGTAAGACGAAAACGTTTCCTCCAAGTGTAAGTTAACAATTAACAAGTTTTAGTTAAATGTCTGGTCACAAGTAATAACAAAAGTGTATTTTGTAATGGAAAATAAATTAAATCTGCACTACTGATTGTCTTAAATTTTATTATTCAACCAAAAAAATATATAATTTAAACACAAAGCTAATAAAGACATATACTTGCTATACTTTGTTTACATTATTTTAAGTGTGTTAAAGTACTAACAAATCAGTTTGTTGCTGATGTACCATCCAAATTTAATATTTGTAATGTTTAATTTAAAGCGCCGGAGCTGGTAGCCCGATTTTTGACATCATATAAGACTCCATGAACACGAAAGTGTAACAACAAATGTTTAATTTGATTTAGCCCAAAACTTGACATAATTATAACTTAAAGTAGAATAAAATATGCTTAGGTTAATGACTCTTAGTAAAATATCAACCTGTGAAAACGTAATCAATTCTTATTTAGGACTCTACCGTACTACAAAAAAAAAATTATAACCTAGTGATGTAAAACGTCTTAGGTGATATGATAAAAAATAAAACTTAAGAGTGACACCTTGAACAATAGTAAATGGCAATACTGTCTCAGAAGAAAGCACTCTAGTTTTACCATAATTTTAAGCGACAGAAACAGTTTTGTGACTTTCTCAATTTAAACGATTTTCAATTGGCCATGGAAAATTAAGGTAATTAATCACTTAAACAATAGTTTATGACTATCCGAACTTTGAATTTGTTGTTTAAGTGATTAATAAGATTCACCGAATGTAATGGACTATAAAATTCAAGTATGAAGGTAATATTAAATTTACTTAGTAATGAGTATCAGATAATAAAATTATGAATATTAATTATATCAAGAATGCTCTTGGAAATTTAGAACAGTATGAAAAATTAATCAAAGAGGTTAATACTCTTTCCATATCTTCTGTCAGAGAAAAAGTATTTTACAATTTTTTGAAGTATTCCTTTTAAATAGACATTATAATAATAAATATAACATTATAATATTCATCTAGAATAAAACAATAATAACCAACATGATTTTCATTTCACAGCTCAGCTGCCATATAACTCTTTAAATAAACTATAGAATTTATATTAATTATTTAAATACTTTTTACTGATTCACCTGTTAAAATTTCACAAAAATCGCTGTTTACGTTATTTTCACTGGAAGGAGCTTTCCGTTTACTCATTTTAAAACCGTAGCAAACACATGTCAACAACTGTACAGAACAGCTGATAACAATTGGTATATTGGCCGGGTAATAAATGTAGTGATACAAAACACTTTGCATTTTAGACGTATAAAGAAACTGTTGATAGTTTTCAGATTAATTTTCTATAGATATTTCACTAAAATTATTATATTAGTACAGATATACGCGCAATCAAAGATTAGTTAGTTTTTTTTGCTTATGCAATATCTCCAAATTAATTTACCAGATCCTTCCTTACTACACTGTCTTGATTGATCTAAAATTGTCACAGAAATATGATGACTTATGTTTAGATAATGACTCAAGTAAATGGGAAAAGAAGAACAAATAATGTTTACGAAATAATTTATTGATTATATTAATCTAATTGATTTTTCATTAATTAAAATTAAATTACTGAGACGATAGTAGGTAGTCATACTAATTGCTAATTGCCTTCAAACTAGTAATCAGCATAGCCAAGACGCCAAAACAGTTTGCTGTTTTTGCACCGAACATTCACAATCCACAGCTCTCTAAATTGTTTCACGTAAAAAATAACAGCTCTCAAGGGGAACAGTTAATTCATTGAGTAACTGCCACAATAATTTAACCTGTTAAAATTTGTGTGAATGTGTGTATATATAAATATATTTTGGAGGTTTATACCTAACATATAAATATAACCTTATATTTTACACGTGTTATATATACTTCATAGAAATTTAATGCCTGCATTTTCATTAAAGCTTTTTAATGTTGAAAGTTGATGCTACTGTAAATAGATAGCAGCACAATACTAAACTAAAAATTTTTTAGTTATTAATTTGGACAAAAAATATTTAAACATTCTGTTTCATAGGTTCTGCATTTAGTAAAATATTACAATCGTAATTACTTTAGCGTCAACTAAATATATGAAGCATACTTATAATTGCTTCAACTATTTTTTAGAACTGTATATTAGAATTACTTATTCTTTTAAAGAGTTATATATAAATCAATAAATACATCTGAATTTTAGAAAACTAAATTTAAAATTCAAATTAAAAATAGTATTTGCCGTTTTTGTGTGGGAGTCTTGTTAATGACACAGCATTGAACAATGCTGAAATTGAATTTTGACATGGAGACATTTTTTAAAGTCACCCCCCTGATGGTATTTAAAATGAATATGTTTGTAAGTAAAATTTGTAAATAAAACTACTGAAAAGGACATTCTCCTCATAAAAATTAAACTTATAAACAAAACCATTTTTTAGGATTCTAACAGAGGATATATATGAAGTATACCAATATCTAGGTGTTTTAGAAATCTAAACTGTTACCCTGAAAAGTATCTTTAGGGATTTATTAGCCTTGAAAGAATCATAAACATTTCATATTAGCAAAGAAAGTTTATAAGTTTGTTGTATGCCTATCATGTTATAAATAAATCACTTTAGACATTAGAAACATCCAGAGTATAAACCTCAAGAAACCAATTTATTAAAGGACAACCAATCTTTTTGTAAAGTGTGCTTTAACCCTCAAGGACGCGTGCTGTTGTAAAAAGTACAACAGTTTTAATATTTTGATTCTTGTTGAAACCTGTTGGTAGTTATTTGTTCAAATCAGGGTTCTATTCTTCTATTGGTCCCCCCACTACTCTTATCAGTTGTCATCATTGTCTTTATTCTATCAACATAGCCTCAGTGTGCGGTTAGTTCTGGTCAGTCATCACTGTTGTACAAAATACAACAAGGCTCCTTCTGACGTTTTTATTTTTTCGGTGCAGTTTTTCTTTTCTCTACGATGGAACGTAAGTTTTTTATATAAATTTTTTTAAAGAATTATGTAATTATTTGTTTTGTTCAAGACATGTTTTTGGAAGACATTCCAAAAATTTTACAGGATCTTCCTGATGAAGAAATTGATAATGCTGATTTTATTGAAAGTGATGATGATCTGAGCGACGGTAGCGCTGAAAGAAGTGATCATAACTCAGAAAGTGAATTGGAAGGTGATTGGCACTCTATGTAAGAACAAATGGGAAATTCCACCAGAATTTCTGCCTAATAAAAACAATCAGCCAGGTACTTCCTTGTTTGGGTTCCAGAATGATCGAACCATGGTCTCATAAACGACAAAAAAAAAAAAATAATAAAGCTGTAATATTGATTTCGACTATGCACGACTCAGATGATGTTGACGAACAAACATATAAGCCAGAAATTATATTGCAGTACAACAGAACGAAAGGTGGAGTTGATAGTAATGACCAGCTTTGTGCTACATATAGCGTTGCCCTGAGAACAAGAAGATGGCCAGTTGCATTATTTTTTGCTCTGATAAACATTGCTGGGGTCAAGTCACAAGTAATTTTTTCATTGGTAAGACCAAACTTTTAATAACTCAATTGAAAGTTAAGGAAAATGTAGAAAACCGAGATGTTGTATAAAATACAACAACGCGCCTACTTACGTTAGATAAAAAGGTGCGCGTGCATGAGGGTTAAACAAAAGACAATCTAACCAGTGTCAAGACAATGTCTTGAAACACATTTCCTATTAAATATATTAAAACTGTAAGTAATTTTTTAAAGAACTAAGTGAAAACTATTACTAAACACTTTTAAATGTTTATAAACTTGCATATAGTAGCACTTACTTTGTTTGTTGAGGACGGCCATTTCGGGAGATGTGTCTCATTTTCAACTCAGATCGTAACTAATTTCAAGGTTTATGTAGGATAGGGTGTTAGGCTGGGGGTAGATATTATGGTGGTGTAGGTGTATTTTGTGTGTGTTAGGAGTTATGATGTCAAAAAGTGCATGTGAGTTGTAATGTAATTGTGTATTGAGTATGTGAGTGGAGTGTAGTTTGAAGTGTTTGTATATTTCGTATTGTTCGGTTGTGTAGCGTCGGTTATTTCTGTGTTGTTTATGAAGAATTTGTAGGTTAGATGTTATGTCTATGTAGTCATGTTTTGTAGAGTTGATATGATCGGCAAAGTTTGATTGGTAGTTATTGTTTGTTAGTGCTTTTATATGTTTTTGGTAACGTGTGAAGGACCTCCCTGTCTGGCCTATGTAAAACCTGGGGCACGAACTGCAAGTTAGTTTGTAAACTCCAGTGGTGTTGTAAATGTCATCGATTTTGTTGTTGGGTTTAAACTGTTTATTGAGAGTGTTGTGTGTGGAGTAAGCTAGTTTGTAGTAGTATTTTCGTAGCGTGTTGGTAAGATTGTGGGTTTTGGATGATATGTATGGTATTAATAAGTATTTTATGGGAATGTCCTGTTGTGTGTTTGTATTTGGGTTATTAAGTTTATTTTTTGGTGGTTGTATAATTTGTCAATCATTGTTGGGTGGTATCCATTAGTTTGTGCTATATATTTTTTGATGTTTAACTCCTGGTAGTGTTCTTCTTTGTCTAACGGTGTTTTAAGCAGGCTATATATCATGGTGTTGTAAGCAGCTAGTTTATGTTGGTGTGGGTGGTTTGAGGATCTGTGAATGGTCGTAATGGTACTAGTGGGTTTTTGGTATATGTTGAATTTATGTGTTTGTGTGTCTGTTCGTTTAATTGTAAGGTCTAGGAGGTTGAGAGAGTTTTGTTGTTCTGTTTCGATGGTGTATGTTAGTTTTGGGTGTAAGTGGGACACATCTCCCAAAACGGCCGTCCTCAACAAACAAAGTAAGTACTACTATAGGCAAGTTTAGAAACATTTAAAAGTGTTTAGACAAATATCATTTTAAACATAATGTGGAAAGAAGAAAGGTGTAAAAATATTTTCATGATTCTGGTTAATTTGTCAAAATAAGTGAAAAAACTGTAATTTTTTAAATATATAATTACTTTGTACTAGGTCTACTTTGAGGACAAAAATAAAATAATGAAGGGTGTAAATGTTATGCGATACTTTCCAATGTTCGTGTCAATGCACAACTTATTATCAATTGTTACAAATGTGTTATTGTGTCACACATTGGAAGTAAGTCTATTATTTATTTATCCATCCAATTTGCAGGACTATTGCATGATTGGCACAGTTAAGTTATTAATATTTAAGTAGTGTACTGTGGAAGAAGACTATCAGATATTAGATTCTTTGATAAAATTTCATGTTTGCTTGATTGATTTATAAATTACAGTCATTTCATACATGCAATAGTCTCCTTAGTTAGTTTTTTTAGTGCATATATTAAAGTATATATTTAAAATTTTTTTCTTCGATATAAATGTATTAAATACTACATCTTGCATGGTTATATATACAATATACTGTATAAAACTTTGTTTTGAAACCCCAATAACAGCACACAAAATTACCTTATTCTTGCAGTTTCTGTGTTGTACATGTTAAGAGATTTTTACATCGGATGTTTGTGAAAAATAATCATGGAAAATGTATCAAAATCATTTAGGTGGCCATTTGAGCAGTATGCAAAATTTGCTGATTTGATGATATAAAAAAAAACTCATGCTTTTATATTGTATTGGTGGGGTTTACTTAGTCATAATTTTTATTTTTCCCTTCAAAGTAGTTTGTATTTAAAACTTTGCAGGATTTCTACTAGGGTTTCTATAGGGGAATTATATCTTGAAATTATTTGAAATTTCAGACTTGATTAATACCTACTATTGTGTATTTTTCTAGAGTATTAAATGAGACTCCTTAAAATAACTTTTTGAAAATAGCAAAACTTCATTTGATTATTTTACTTAATAGCAACTTGTTTTACTCAAATCTTTTGGACACATTAGTAGTTTGTTTTAGTCTTCAAGGATTTCATGAATTCTGCCGATGATTGCTAGAGTGGTGAACATGAAGATCATATATTATTTAATTCTCATCACCTTACATTTCTTTACAATTCTCATTAAATACTTGAAATAAATATTCCTAGAGGTAAATAAATGTATTTACTGGTCTTTACCTCAAATAATTTTTAAAGTAACATAATATGTAACACATGAGTACAAACAAGCCATTTTTACTCACATAGGTATGTCTTTCTGTATGATTGTTCTTAGAATAAACTTATGTGTGTATATATATATATATATATATATATATATATATATATATATATATATATATATATATATATTCTTGATATTTTACGTTATCCATTGTTTTTCCGTTGCACTGACTTTATGAAGTTAATATATTACTATTGTAAGTAATTTTATCCACCATTAAGTGCAATAATTTTACCTTGAGTGGTAAAATTATTGCACTTAATGGTGGATAAAATTACTTACAATAGTAATATATTAACTTTATATATATATATATATATATATATATATATATATATATATATATATATATATATATATATATATATTTAGGTTAGTTTTGGTTGGTAAAGATTATTTAGATTTTTTGGACTAGGAGACTGACAGACTTACCTTGGTAAGAGTCCACACTGTAGTCTTGAAATAGAAACACATAAAAGCAATTAAACAATGATATATTTCAACCACACAGTGGTCTTTGTCAATCAAAGAGAAAACACCAAAAAAAAAATTTTTATTTTTTTATTTTTTTTATTTCATTCTCTCATATTTCTTTTTGTGTTTTCTCTTCGATTGACAAAGACCACTGTGTGGTTGAAATATATCATTGTTTAAGTGTTTTTATGTGTTTCTATTTCAAGACTACAGTGTGGACTCTTACCAAGGTAAGTCTGTCAGTCTCCTAGTCCAAAAAATCTAAATAATCTTTACCAACCAAAACTAACCTAATATATATATATATATATATATATATATATATATATATATATATATATATATATATATATATATATATATATATATATAAATATCGCAATATGTGTATTAATAAAGAACATAAGTCAAAATACAAATACAAGAATTATAATTGAATTTACAATTCAAAGCTTTTCGTTGGCTAACAGTACCAACATCATCAGGAATATTAAACAATATTATAATTGTAAATTCAATTATAATTCTTGTATTTGTATTTTGACTTATGTTCTTTATATATATATATATATTACGTTATCCATTGTTTTCCCGTTGCACTGACTTAATGAAGTTAATATATTACTATTGTAAATAATTATAAAAAATAATATATATGTATATATATATATATATATATATATATATATATATATATATATATATATATATATATAGGTTGAACCCTACGACAGAATTCAACAATTCACTCTCGGAACTACTCAAATATACAGCTACTGAACAAAATATTTCGGAAACATCTCTAAAATTATTATATAATGAAAACCCCTCTACTCCTCAATTCTATGTATTACCAAAGATCCACAAAAACATAATCCCTCCACCTGGTAGACCAATAATTGCTGGCTGCAATTCAGTAACGGAAAGAATTTCAGCTTTCTTCGACTCACACCTTCAACCCTTAGTGAAGAACCTTCCATCACATACCCTGGACACCAATCATTTCATAAATATCTGTACCGGCTTTCACAAATATCTGTACCTCTACCCCCGGAAACTCTTTTGGTCACCATAGATGTCACCTCTCTCTATACCAACATCCCTCATGCACACGGCCTATCTGCAATAAAGAATTTTCTAAACAAACGCCCAGGCAAGCCCTTTTCCCACTACACCTTTTCTTGTGAACCTGACCACGTTCATCCTCGAGAAGAACAACTTTCAGTTTGAGGGAAGGAACTACCTTCAAATAAAGGGAACAGCAATGGGCACTAGAATGGCCCCATCATACACAAATCTGTACATGGGATTGTTGGAAGAAAGTTTTCTAAAGAAACAAACACACCAGCCATTATGTTGGTATAAATATATAAATGACATCTTCCTAATTTGGACACAGGGTGCTTCAACACTTGAGGCATTTTTAGACAGTTTGACACAATTCTCCACACTTCAATTTACCTGGGAGAAATCTACATCAGCCATCACTTTTTTGGATGTAGAGATAACACTCCAGAATGGAAATATCAACACAGGAATTCACATCAAACCGACAAACCACCAACAATATATCCATTTCGACAGCAGCCACCCAATAAACATAAAACGATCCATTCCATACAATCAAGCAATCAGGGGTAAGAGAATCTGTTCGAATGATAGGGAATTGGAAGATTTTAATAGAAAGATATCAACAGCCTTCCAGAGAAGAGGATACCCAAAAAGACTCATTGAAAACCAAATTCATTCAGCACAATCCTCGGTTCACCCCAAACCACAAACAGAACAAAATAAACTGCCTTTAATAATAGACTACCATCCTGGTCTACATAAACTCAACAAGATATTGAGAGTTCAAAATTCTTCAAGCTTCCGTCCACACCAAAAATCTTTTCACCGATCCAGCTCAAATTTGGTACAAGCAACCTCCCAACTTGAAAAACATCCTAGTACATCCTAAACTACCAGACCCTGATGCAGAGAAACCACACAAACTTCCTCATGGCTCCTTCCCATGCAATAGACCTAAATGCAAGAAGTGTCCAATACACCCCTCAGCAAATAGTTTCAACAGCCAAGCAACAAAAATGGTCTTCAAAATACAAGGTCATTATAATTGTACATCTAAAAATGTCATATACCAGCTACAATGTAAATTTTGCTCAGCACAGTACATAGGCCTGGCCACGGATGGTCTGAATATCAGAATGAATGGCCACAGACATGATGTTAAAATTATGAATATGGATAGGCCAACAGCTCAACATGCTGCGAGTCACAACATCACAACTTTTGATGACTGCTATACCACAAAAATAATTAAAGCACTCCCCCCTGATTGCAATCCCTCAGAACTGAGAAGATGGGAACTATCATACCAGTGGTATACCAAGTCCAGAGAATCCCCTAACCTCAACATCAGATAAATCCAATTTATTATTATTTTATTTTTTTTTCCTAATAGCCTCATCAGACATCTCCAATCTCTTTCCCCTGACAGACTTATATAAACTATAATCACTCATATGCTCATGGAAACAATACATATATCTCTAATCTGTGCATCTGTGACATCTGTTTTCTACACAATCTGTGATTACAACTTATATTTATTTTATTTCATTCTCTCATATTTCTTTTTGTGTTTTCTCTTTGATTGACAAAGACCACTGTGTGGTTGAAATATATCATTGGTTAAGTGCTTTTATGTGTTTCTATTTCAAGACTACAGAGTGGACTCTTACCAAGGTAAGTCTGTCAGTCTCCTAGTCCAAAAAATCTATCTATCTATATATATATATATATATATATATATATATATATATATATATATATATATATATATATATAATATATATATATATATATATATATATATATATATATATATATATATATATATATATATATATATATATTGTTCTTGGAAACTATACATTTTAATTTCATTTGTTGTTCAACATTTCAATAATATTTACATGTCGTTATTCAACATTTCACCAACATGTGCAAATGTACCCACATTATTACTGGGTAGACATTCGAGTCTGCACACTCCTCTCAATGCAATATAATATATCTCTCATCTGTAGGACTATTGTATCAATAAACATGTTACAGAACAATTATTTAGTAACTTTAGAAATATTCTAATTATATTTAAGTTCTTGCATTCATAACCTGTTTTTGTGTTTCATATCTGTGCAGCTTACAGACCTGTCCTGTTTAAATCTGAGTGGTCTTTCAGGAATCTCAAAATTATTTTAGGCTGAACACCACGATTACAATAGTATTTTCTATCAGAAAAATAATTGTGCTGAAGAGTTGAAAAATAAACTAACTATAACAACTATATTTAAATGCGCATTGTTGGGTTTATATAGATGTTTATGAATAATATTTAATCAAATTACTTGGCATAAAACCACTACTTACTGATATTTCTCAGCAGATATGTTTAGCTTTAGATCAATAGATTGTTCAATGCTAAATAACTTGGATCACCGATTTGTAATAAAAGTTATTTTATTCCAATTGTTGAGTTGTAATTCTTGCAGTTGTTGGAATGTATATCTTGAAGATTTTAATATAACTTATTTATTAATTTACTTGGCAAAAAAACTATTACTAACTGACATTTTTCAGCAGACAAGTTTGCATATCTTCTCTTTGCTTTTTCTGCTTTATATTAAAATATACCTTTTATTTTATATAGTTTTATTTCTTATACACTATATTTTGTCCTGAACTTTCTGCAGACTACAGGTCCTAGAGGTTTATATAGTTATCTCATGACAATTCTAGTAATATTTAAAAAAAACAGAATTAAAACAAATAAAAGACATACACAAAACTTACAAATTAATCATTTATTGAGTAATTTGAAAAATTTAATATTGTGTCATATAATTAATCAGTTGCTTTTCCCCCCATATATCATAATTTCCTCTGTGTTTATTACATGCCACCCTGTTTATACAGATATAAATTTAACTACTTGAAAGGGACAAACAAATAATTAAATTATTCTAGAATTTGTAATATCAACAAAACAAAATTCTCATATGGAAAGGAAACAATTAAATTAATTTAATTTATGTTTCTCATTTTATTTGTGCTTAAACATAATCAAAAGGAAGTAATTGTTTGCTAGAGTATGGGCTTTTGACCCCATGCATTTACTGTTCGACATTTTATTGAAGGTTTATTTTTCTGAGTAAAAAATTTAGCCTAATATTTATATTTTGAAAAGCATAGACCAATATCTTATCTACTGCAGAAATAAAAGGTGATTGCACTTTAACCTCCAAACTACCAAACATCATTTTTCTAACTAAAAATATAATTAATAAAAAAAAGTTATTCCTCTGCTGTAATCTTCTTTTACAAAAAGAGAAACCACTCTGATACTTAGACATCACTATTTAAATTAAAAATAAAAATGATTTATTTCTTTTAAAAATATATCCTAGTTAACATAGTTTTTATAAATTAATTAATATTTTTAATTTTAAAGTAAATAAATATAAATATTTTAAAATTAGCTAGTGTTTAAAAAATATGCCAAGATAAATCATTTTAGACTGTTCTAAAGTTGAAAAGTTTAAAGTCTCTTTTGTATCATAATTTCCAAAATTGACTATTGTTAAATTCCTTCTATTAGCTCACAACTCTCCTGATATATATTTTGTACAAATTTTCAATCATTAATAAAATACGTTCTTATTAATCCAATCAACTTCAAATACATTTTTTTAAAACCTATAGTGGATGACAATTGATGTTAATAAAGTTTTTTTAAACATTTATTCAGTAACTAAATTATAAAAATTTGGGGGTCTAACCGGATTCGAACTATGAATCTTCATGATCAAAGTCTAGCGCGCTTTGAACTTTCCAATACCAATACATGAAATTCTCAAAGACGTATATGAATTTTTTTCCTCATCTGGTTGTCGTTGAAACCTTCATTGTACAACATTAAACTTTTACTATGGCTACCACAAAATATCATAAATAGTGCTGTAGGGTTAAAAATTTATGAAACGAATAAAATAAACAAACAAACTGGAAATAAGCAAATAATGATAACATTTTTCTTTCTTGACCTCAGTAGGAATTTACATTGAACAATTTTTTTTATATTACTTGCTTTGAAGTTCAAATTGTTTTTACAAAGTTGCCTGTTGTAATCATCTTGAATTCACTGACTAAAGTATAAGTAATTATTGCGTAACTGAGTGAATACTTTAAAACTTTTGTGGTGATGCGTTTTGAAACTATCGTTTCACCTACGAAGCTAAACGCCTACTCAAGTAATACTGAAAGTCTTCACTCAGTTATGCAATAATTACTTATAGTTTTACAAAGTTTCAAGCTAAACATAATTAACTTCCACGAGAGTTTGAGTTGTTTAAAAAGTCTGTATTTTTTTTTGCTGTAGGAATAGTTCTATATTAAAGCTACTGTTTGACATACTCATGGGTCATCGAGCTGGCAGTGGAATAGATTTCCTGGAGAAAGTGAAATAGATTCACTCTATAAATTATTGAAAGAAATGACCAGTATGTTGATGATCTGGGTTTATGGGACATTGTTTTGGGATTTTAGGGTGCTTATGGCTGCTGTTACAGAAATATTGGTTTGTTGACGTCGAATGAGAGGAGTGTCAAGTTGTAAGGGTATATTTGTGACTTTTATTTTGTTCATAAGTCTATCCTGTATTTATGAGTATGTGTGTGTTGAGATGAATGAGTTAATCAATTATATTGTCATATGTTATATAAATTTATATTCCCAGACTAGGCGTGCAGCTCACCCCCGGTTTTAGCGTCGAAGTGGCAAGGTCGTCATTACCGAATCAAACTAATTTTAATCGAAAGTATATGACTTGAGAATTTTTCTGTACAAAGTTACCACAAATTACCCCATCGTTTTTATATAATTTTGTTAAAAAGTTGTAACGATTTATATTTTGTGCGCGCGTAAGTGACAGAATCCGCCTGTCTGATACGGTCACAAAAGCAGAGCATTTTATAACATCTTTCTGGCTTACATTATTATTATATTAAAACCTTAAATATATGTATTAATTAAAGAAAATTAAGTTGAATAAATCATAAAAAAGTTAATGTCATCTTTATTCATTTTATTTCTTAATACAATTTAATTGTATTTAAATTTTTGAAACCAGTAATACGTACGCGACATTCGCCGCTCTCGCTGACATGTACAAACAGGTTTGCTCTATGTATGAACAGTTGACGATTAATATATATATATATGACAATGATATTTGTTTGAATAATTTAATATATTTTTATATAGATTTAATATAATTTCCCGTTTTTTCATACTGATTCGATCAGGCGGATTCGGTCGCTTACGCGCGCACAAAATATAAATCGTTACAACTTTTTAACGAAATTATATAAAAACGCAAAACTTTCCACAAAATAACTTTCGGTTATCAGCAATAATGTACAATTTATAGAGTATTAAAATTCTAAAGTTTGTAACACAACTTTTTAATTTTAAAAAAGTGCCTATAAATTACTGAAAATTACAAACAAATCCGCCATTTTGTTGTGGTTGAATATTATTATTTCTAATTTATACCATCATTTAGTACATTATCAAAAGATGTTCCAGTCAAAATTTCAAACTAATATACCCAAAAACAGCCGAGATATGACGAGTTAAACTTAAAATTTCACTAAACTTAGAAAATAAAAAAATGACAACTTTCGTTATCTTAAATATGTTCCGATGGAGTAATTTGCGGTAACTTTGTACAGAAAAATTTTCAAGTCATATACTTTCGATTAAAAATAGTTTGATCCGGTAATGACAACCTTGTCACTATTTCGATTTCTATATCGTTTTTTGGGGGTGAGCTGCACGCCTAGACAGAATAATGTTTTGTTTGTAGATATTTGAAAGCGTAAGAGAGTAGGTACATTTGGGCTGGATAAGTTTAAGATGGGTTTTCATCTATATTTATAAGTATAGAGTTGATATTATTAATATCATCTCTAATTTATCCTAACTCATCTTCATTTCTGTTAGGAATATTTCTATATGTATGAGTATAGTTTTCTGCATTCCTAACATTATAATAATCTCCTGTGTTGAGACTTTTTGGAGTAACTCCATTTTCAATACTTAAATCGCACTGTTTGCCCAAACTTTGATTTCATCTTTATATACTGTTAGCCACGCACCCACCACTTCCAGACCTCACTTAATTTGAGCAAGAAGAAATAAAATAAGAAGTCCCACAAAGGAAATAGAGAGGAAGAAATGGGTTAAGTTTACACATACAGAAAAAGAAGTTTATACATTTTTAAAAAATTTAAAGAAATATAATTTAGAAGTTGGAATGAAAACTAACAACACATTAAAGAATAAATTAAAGTGTAATATAGAAAGTTTAAATAAGTTTAGTAAAAACAGAGTTTATAAAATGCAATATAATTTTAAAGCTACACACATAGGACAAACAGGACGAAAATTTGAAACCAGATATAAAGAGCATATAAGGTTGTTTAAGTATGAGAAAAATGATTCGAATTATGCTACGCATTTGTTTGAAGAGGGCCAAACACCACAAGAAATGAAAATTCTACATTATAATAATAAAGGAAGACGTTTAAATATTTTAGAAAATTTAGAAATTTATAAAGAAAAGTTTAAAAATGGAAAATTTAACTAATGATCAAATAAATACACAGTTAAACTTAATACAATTATTAAGTAGTTGGATGCAAGAAGCAAGAGTTGGCTGCACCAATAGGAAGCAAAGTCTGGAAGTGGTGGGGGCGTGGCTAACAGTATACAAAGACGGACTCAAAGTTTGGGCAAACAATACGATTTAGGTTTTGAAAATAGAGTTACTCCAAAACACGTTAACAGAGGAGAATATTATAACGTTAGGAATGGCAGAAAACTGTACTCAAATATATATAGAGTTGATTATTATTTTCATGATTGTTTTATGGTATTTGCATATTTGATTAGCTGTGAGTTGTGTTACAATGTTGATAATGTTAGTGATTTTCCATTAATTCAGGGGTTTCATTTCTTATGAATTATTAACCACCTGCCTTTAAAACTACTGTCGCTCGGTTTAAAAACACAATATCATGGATAATGTAGATATACAGACATTAATTACAGGAAATAATTATTACTAAAACTGATGACTTTTGAAACCATTGTGGTAAAAAATGTTTTATCCAAGTAAGCTTTTCTAAAGTGTCTTTAATAAAAGTTGAGTTTTATTAATACTTAATCATCTCACAAAGAGTTTATCAAAAGATAGAGTAATTAAGAAATTTAGCTTGTAGCGCAACTCTATTGTGAACACAATGAGGGCAAGGATTAAACCAAAAAGGAGCAAGACAAATGCACCAGCAAGATTTTTCAACTGTATAACTTTTGGGTTCCGGAAAACTGAAGACAAACTTTGTGTAATAATCTGTTGTACTTTTGGAGAAAAAAGTTGTCTTGCTACTTGACTTTCCCAGTATTTAAAGATTCCAGAGCTCACAACACGTCCTATAAAAATATTGAAGGCTTTTGTGTATGGTGAACCTGCACAGTTAAGCATATTCTTATTATTAAAAAATAATAGTAATTATTATTACATATTTTTTTCTAAATACAACAAAGAATAATTATGTTGAAATTTCAGCCATTATTTATTCAATAATACATTTAATAATAATTTTATAAATAATTGGTTTTATAAGTAAAATACAAAAGTAAAGCATTTGTAGTTCTGTCAAGAACAAATTTCTTTAAAACGTTTAAAAAAAATTAAATTCAGTAACCAACTAAAACATGGGTTCCCAAACTGGAGGGGCTCGCCCCTTTAGAGAGTATGAAGGCAAATCGGGGGGGGGGGAGGGGCTCTCACCCAGTTGGAAAATAATAAGATAAATTCTCATTTAGTTAAAATTTAAGTACACATTTAATAAAATTAAAAACTAAATTACAGCTCAGATTTTTTTTTTTACATATGTAATTTTATTGACAATGATGTTTAGAAAATTTAAATGAAAATATATGTATTTATAATAAATATAAGTTTTCCTCAAATATATAAAACAGCCTCAAATAGGCATGTTAGTAAAAAAAATGCAAGCTCATCAATCTCAATAACAGATTTTTCACCATAGTTAAAATTTACTTTCATATGCCCATACCATTTACTTAGAGTTTAAGGTATAGTAGGTGTGGGAGGTTTCAATTTCAAGAGAAGCGGCGTGGTACCAAAAGGTTTGGGAACCCCTGAACTAAAAGAACAAATCCATAAACAACAAAAATATAATTGTCATTTTCTTCGAAGTTGTAAGAACATTTTTACTTTTTACCCAAGAATGGTCACGTGACATCAAACAAACCTAGGTGGTTTTAAATTACGCTGTAACAAGAAAATTTATCTACCAAACAAACATGTCTATCTAGCATATTACACCAACCTCTAAACCTAGTCAGCTGGAGAGAATGTTTCAGACCTAGCAAAAGGGATTTTTAAAGGGCAGTTTTTGTGATGGCATAAGATTAATTTTGTTACCTTTCATATTATAAATATTCTAACTTTATATAAACTTGTTTACAGATTACCCCAAAATTAAAATTGCAAACATGTTATTAAGAATGATTTTACAAATTCAAAGAGCACAATTATATTGGTCACAATAAAACAGGAATTTTTTGAATTTATAAAAAAATTTCTTGTTGTAATCATCTTGAATTCAGTGAATAAATCATATGTAATTATTTGAGTAACTAAGGAAAAGTTATTAATAACTTACTTGCTGGGTAGTTTTGAAGCAGTAGTTTTCACTGATGAGGCTAACCAGTGGGTTAATGTAGCAGATTAAAAATGGGTTCTGCAATAAAACAACTGTTCCAAAATGCTACAGCAAGTAAGTTAATAGTTTTCACTTAGTTACTAAAATAATTAATTATGATTCAAGTATAGAATCAAGGTTTTACAGATTTAAATTATTTTACAAAATATTGAAAAGAAATCATTTAGGGAATCTTTAAAAAATGACATTTTATTTTGTGTGAAGCAAAAAGTTGAGTCTCTTAGAAATTAAGAAGAGATCTTTAAGTAATGATTTTTGTAAGTTTTAGTCTACCTTTCTTTAGAATTACAACAGTAACGTCATTGTACAATTCCTCTTTCATTAAAACAAATCTTTTTGCTGCATCCTCAGTTATGTAGTCATGCACAGCATAGTAATCTGAAACAGTTATAATGTAGAGAATAAGTTACAACCCTAAGGATCATTTGAATATATATATATATATATATATATATATATATATATATATATATATATATATATATATATATATATATATATATTGTAACATTTTGAAGTAGTATATATATATAAAAGGCACTTACAAAATAAGATAAATATATATAAATAAATTCAGTATGTAAAAAAATTACTAAAATATACCAGTAACGAAATGTAAACATGACCTAATTTCACTTGTGTAGAAAATGCACATGGCCACATTTTAGATCTAATCACAAGATTTTAAATTAAGAAAAAAAACACACAAATCACTATTTATAAGAAAATGTATTAGAAGTAATTGATAGATAACAATTTGAATAGAACAATAGAACGATATAAATACACTTAAAACTTTCAAACGGCAAGCTAGTGAAATTTTCTGAAGTAAACAAGATGGGAGAACGAATTTGTGGAGTTGCGTGCGCATTGACCGGCAAAAGATATTCGTTTTAAATATTTCTCGTGGAGATATAATCTAAAACAGTTTGGGAAATAAGATTTAAATGCAATTGTTTTGCAAAGAAATTTAAGTGCAGTTGTTAAGAAGAAGAAGTGTATCAGAGGCGGTGAACCTGACATCCGTAAAGCTGTTACAAGGAATAAACGAGAAAATAGCGGAAATTGACGACTTGGCCATTTTATTGCTAAAAAGGGAGCGTCAGTTAGTTGGGACAGAGCATTTGAACGAGGCAGACGTGTTTCAGAATTGGCTGTAGAAATTTAATTTTTTTAACTGGTGCGGAAAGTGCAGTATCGTATTCAAATCATAATTACAGAATAACATTAAGCCAAATCATTGAACTGATCGATTAAGAAGACATTATTCAGGAAATTATTTAATTAGAAACCAAATAACTTGTAAAAAAATTTTAGCTTGTAAGAATTGTAACTTAGATATTTTTTTGAAAGTGCCAACTCAAATTTTATTATCCAAAATTTAGAAAACCCACCTATTAACCCGAGATAAGGAGAGCTCAAGCTCAATTTAAAGTAATTAAATCAAATTCAATTAATATTAAAATTTATAACTAAACTTCTTGCTGCCATAAACAAATTTTAGACTTAGGCTAATAAAGCTTAATTTTTGTAATTCTTTGTGGATGAAATAAGACTTTGTAATTAGTAAGTGACTTTATAAAAGAAAATAAGGAATGTCATATTAAGATATTAAAATTTTTGTAACAAAAGCAGCATTGAATCGTTATTTCTTTTAACTTATAAATTTTTATTAAGACTTATAAAAGTGAATTTACCAAATATTACAATATATATATATATATTATATATATTTATATATATTATAACATAAAGTACGAGGCTTTAGGTTAAATTCAGTTAGTTGCTAAAATAATCATCTGTAGAATTAAGCAGGGAAAGACACAAATAGTTTTCTAGTGCGGACAAAGCAGGTATCATGACATTATCCTTTTCCAGGAAAGCTATAAGTTGAGTCCGGCAACCATAGACAATAGAGAAGGGTCCGTAGTGGTTAAGATGGGAAATCCAGCGGCCGATATAGCCTGGGAAAATAACCGTGTACCGTTAGGTTTAGCTAATTGTAGAACTGTGGGAAACTTACAAAGAACGTATTGGTGGTAGTGGGAGAGATTAGGGATTTCATATAAAAACTAAATGATCAGGAGAAATTAGGGAGTTTTGGGGAGAGTCTCAGAGAAAGGCAGGCCAGTTGGTGGGGACAAGGATGGAAGTGTTGTAAAGGGAGAAATTGATTAAATTAAGTAAAGAGTTTTTTTTTAAAGTAAAATTTAAAAAGTGTGACGTAAAAGTTTTTTTAGAAATATAAAGTAATTTTTGTGTGTGTGTCAAGTGTAAGAGCCAAAGGTAATAACCAAGGCCAGGATTCCAGGGACTCTTCAGAACAATAAGTATTATTTGAATATAAGTGTAGCCAACAGACATCTATCTTTTAGTTCAGAACAAATTTTAATTTCATCAAAATGTATAAAAATTATTCTAGTTTCACCATTTCTAATTTAAAAGCAAAGTTCCCGTAATAGCGACCGGAGAGCAAGAATAAAATTTTAATACTGTTTTTTTTTTGTTATGTTATTTTAATAGAAATCTAAAGCCTCAGAAGTCCACCTTTTATCATTGTAATATTAGTTAAGATATCAATCCTGTCACTGCAAAATATTAATATAAATTTGGAATAATGTATAGAGTTAATTGAAGAGAATAAATGCAAGTGATGTTTAAAAATTGATAAGATTGTTAATTCTTTATAAACCTGAAGGTGTGACATTAATAGATAAGGTAAATAAATACAATTTAAATATAAATTTAATTATAACAAAAGTTAAGTTATAATATATATATATATATATTAAATAGGGTGATATGTTTTCTTGTAATATAGTTAATAAATTAAAAATATTTCAAAAACAAGAATACTTTTAATGAATATATTTATTCAAAGCTTTTCGCCGATAAAATAGTACCAGCATCTTCAGGAAAATAATTATTTAATCCTTAGATAAAAATTAGATAATCCAGAAAATTAGATAATTATTTTCGTGAAGATGCTGTTACTATTTTATCGGCGAAAAGCTTTGAATAAATATATCCATCAAAAGTATTCTTGTTTTTGAAATATTTTTAATTTATTAATTATATATATATATATATATATATATATATATATATATATATATATATATATATATATATATATATATATTTATATATATAAGAATTTTTTGACCAAATAGGAGACTGACAAATTTACCTAATGGGAATAGTCCAAAATTGATATCTCTTGGAAATAAATGAATAAACACACAAAAACTATTGAACACTATTGAAATATTTCAGTCATACAATGATCTTTATCAATCGGAAAAAAAACTGAAGTGAACCACAGATTTGTATAAGAGATTAAACATCCAAATGCCACAGATGCACAGATTTATAGCTTATGGTCTAGTACTATATGTTATTTGTATTAATATTGATTAATTTAAACCAGATATTAATATTCGTTAAGAATGAAGGTAAATGGAGTTGTTAAAAATTGTAGAAGTTAGGGGGAAGGTAAAAGGAGTTTTATCTGATGTTGAGGTTAGGAGGTTCTCTAGATTTGGTGTACCACTGGTATGACAATTCTATCTTCTCAATTCTGAAGAGTTGCCATCAGGAGGCAGGGTCTTAATTATTTTTGTGTTAAAACAATTGTAACTTTTTTCTTTTATATATCATCGACAAAGTAGTATTTTACCGCCAAATAGTTCTGAGAGCAAATGGTTCTAATTGTCGCCGCGAGAGACCGACTGTTGACCGATAGTAAAACAGCTATCAGAAATTTACTATTTCTGGTATAGTTTTAAGAATGAAATAAGATGAGTCGTTGAAAGAGACCCAGACTATCAAGTCGAGAGAGAAGACGTCTTCCTGGCAAACCAACGGACTGCATCCGGCCGAATGCTAGCTTTCCGAGGGAACTAGTAAGAGGCCTTAGTATCATAAGCCCTAGTAATGGCTCACAACAGGTAAACGATATATTTAATGTTCCTTTTTATATTGGTTAAAAATCCATATGTTTATATGAACGCACTCCACTGCCAGTGAAGGATTTAATGTCCGTTAATTGTACTCAATGCTATTTTAGAATTAATATCAATAATTTCCCATTTTATTAAATCTTCCGACAGCAGTGGTGTTTGACAATCATTGAAAGATATGATGTTGTGACTAGCAGCGTGTTGAGCAGTTGTTCTATGTTCATGTTCCCAACGTCATTTATTGTAGTTTTGGACTATTGCCCCTAGGTAAGTCTGTCAGTTTCCTAACTAGTCTAAAAATTCCTAAATAAACTTTAAGTTCTACTATAACTAACCTAATATACATATACATACATACATACACACACACACACACACATATATATATATATATATATATATATATATATATATATATATTAACTAAACAATTTATACTTATTGATACCACTTGGCAAAAAACCACTACTTACTGATGTTTTTCAGTAGACACTTATCACACTAGTCCAGTATTCTCGTATTATGTCTTTACATAGAACTTTTACCAAAGTACTTGACATATTTTTTGAGCAAGAACAAAGATATTTTAAATGTCATATCATGAAACAGTTAAAAGTATATAAACGTATCATGAAATTATATGCAAATATAACCTTATTTCATAAGCATTCTCATTTAAAAACTAATTGTTCAGGAAATATTGCACTATTTTATACAACATACCTATATTAAAATATACCTATAAAGTATCCAGTTAGGATAGGTTTGGTTATGAGAAATGTAAAAGTTTATTTATCTATTTTCATTCTGTAATGTCCTACATTTCCTCTAGATGTGTGATCGATATAATACCAAAGAAGCCATTGTTTAATGCTATGAGTCACGGCCTAGGCTGTTTCTCAGGTGTGTTGTATTATTGTGAGTCTATGGTGTTATATGATGTGCTGTTGTTCGTAGAGTGGTTGTTAATTATATGTTCAAATATAGTGTTTGATTCTGAGTGTGTTTTATTGTATAGAATATTGTTGTGAATAGTTTTTGTGCTGTTTGAATATTTGGAAGCTATGGGAGCGGGAATATATAGTGATTACTTCTCACACTATTTTGCACTGAGCAATAATTCAACTGTTTTTGAGGCAGAACTGTTTGTCATCAATGAGGCTCTTCAACAGCTGATTCCAAGACCATGGCCTAATACCAATATTGTTTTATTGGTGGATTCTATGTCCTCATTACAAGCAATGGCTAATAATGATAATACAGGTAGTGAAATTGTACAGAATATAAAAAAGAAATATAAAATTGTAAAAAACAATGTAATCAATATCGTAATGCAGTGGATCCCGTCTCATATGGGAATACAGGGGAATGAGGCCGCAGATGAACTTGTAAAGATAGGGACTAAAATTATTCAAAAACCAACAAAAGTTCTATCACTGCAAGCAAGAATAAAAAGTATTAAAACATCTTACCAACAAGGTATTAAGAATAAAATTAAAGGAAAGATTGAAGGACAGGTCCTATAATGTGTTTGAGTCGAATAGAACACTCCTGAGAAAAACATCTGCTGCTAACTTCAGACTGGCCACAGTTGCACAATATGTGCATGCCAAACATCTATTATGGGCAAGCATCACCTCCTGGTTTGTAGAGGACTAGATAAGGAAAGACAACAACAAAGGGACTTGCCTAGATTGTACTAGGAGGCAACATCTCGAATGGCGTAAGCCAAGTGAGAGCCATTGGAAGAAGAAGAAGAAGATATTTGAAGTTTTCTGTTGTGTTTAGTCTATTGCTTTTTATGCTGAGATGTAGAATATTCAGACTTTTCTCAATGGAATATATTACCACTAAACAAAATGTATATGCCATCATAGAAAAGTGTCTCATAATTATGTATATCCAAGTTTAAGTAAGGACGACTTTGAAAGTTTTTCTAATTAAAACTATTGTTTACAGTACACCTGGTTTCATTTAATTTCTTCAAAGTACATATAGCTCTGTATAGCAAATAAACATTCATTGAAGATTATTCATACTGATTTACCTGTAGCTAATCGTTCTATTATAAAAGCAAAGTTTCCAGTATAAGAGTGTTTCCTTAATTCTTCCTTAGATAAGGCTTGGAAATTTTTTAATAATATTTTATGATGAGGAATTGTAGAGTTCATGAAATCTAGTGCCCAGTAATTATGAGTTGCTCCCCAGTGCATTCCACTCTCAGCCAAATCTCTTGCGGTTTCAATTGGTTTGCCGTAGCTGCACAGAAAAATTATACCTTTTTTGTTTATTTCTAAAATGAAAGAGAGAGACAGAATAACTCTTTTTGTTTTTTAACTAATTATTAAGGAAAAGTAACTTTTAGAAATGAGGCATCTAATTAAAACAAATTGGTTCTATTGTAATTGTGCATTCTACATACAGCTTTCTTAATACATAGGTATTTTTTTTTTTATTTAATGTCTGTAAATACCTTAAATTTTTATATGTAGGCTAATGACAGATCGCAGACAATTAAGTCATGCTTTTTCAAACACTCAACATTGTTTTGTTGGTTTTTATTATGTTTAACGTATTGTTATGAATTTTATAAATTGTAAGCTATGTTGAATATTAGATAAATAAAAACAAGCTCTTGAAAAGGAATTTCAGAAAGAAATTCGAAACTTTGAGTGTTGAAAAAAGTATGAATTAATTGTCTGTGATCTATCATTAGGCTATTAAAAAAAACATAGGTATTTGTTAATGCTATAAGGGCCAGATGTAGCTTATTTTATTTATTTTTAATTATTAATTACTAACATTCATTTATGGTTTGTAGCATAGTGTATGCTACGCAATAATTCAGTTTCAATTTTCTAATTTACTTAAGAGTTTGGCAAAGAATTTTTTTAAAAACCATGCAACTGGTAAAATCAATATGGTTAGTTAAAATTGAAACACTTAAAATATTCATATTTTTGGTTTTAAGAAAATTAATTTGTGTAGAATTCAAACTTAGCCCCTTAAAGTAATATTAAAATTAAAGGGGGACAGAGAAAATACAATAAACAACAAAATAATACATTACTATTTTGCAGAAAATTATTACTGTTTTAGTTTAGTTTTCATCAATTTATTCATGAAATCTGCAAATACTTGAAATGTGTAAAATCTTTGCATTTTGCTAAATAATTTTGTCAAAACAATTAGTTTTTAGAAATTAGAACTTGTAATATTTGTATAATTGCTAAACTTTTGAATTTTGTAGTCCATTACGTTCGGTGAATCTTAATTAATCACTTTCACATTAGTTTATGACTATAAGCACTTTAAATTTTGTACGTTTGTGTTTTCACAAATTTACAAAATTTAAAATTCTGATAGTCATAAACTAATGTTAAAGTGATTAATATAATTGCTAGTTTTGTGGTTTATCAACAATAACTTCCAGATAAAATTTTCAAAAACATACTGCATTTTCCAAAATATTTAAAAATAAGGATTTAAATTTTCACCAAGACATTAAACTGGTACAAATAACTGGTAAAAAGATTAATTGAAGATCTAAGCATTGCTTATTTTCTTAAGTTCCTAAATAGTTGTATCATTTAAGTTGAAAAACAGACAACTGTTATCTCTCAGTAATTTTTTAAAAAGTTAACACCCCTAGTAACTGATAATGATGTAAGACAATGAACTTACAGTTAATTTTAATTTTGTGTTACAAATTGAATTAATTTTGTACTATTGTAGGTTTAATATGATAAATATTTCACAACTTTACCTGGGAAATGTAACTATAGCTGCTAAAATGCTGCTGTAAGTCGTAGCTATGATGACGAACATCAGCTGTATAAAGGTTAAGAAGTATGAAAGCACAGATACATTTTTGGCAGCAGGCGGAGGCTGATTTACTAGCATACCAAATATTAATAAAAGAGTTGTAGTATAAGTGTTTAATATGTAAACTGGTCTTGATTCATCACCTAAAATATAAACCATCTTTTAATTAAAATTACAAAACTATAAATAAAATTACTGAAAATAATTTACTTTAGACCTAAACACCCTTTCAAGAACCAATGATAACCCTCATGTTCCAAATTTTACTTATTCCATCAAAAAAGAGTACCTCCAAACACGACTTTTTGCATTACAATACACAATAAATAAGTTAAACAATTTAGTACAAATGCAAAATTGATATTATTTATGATAAATATTGAACAATTTTTATAATATGTACTTAAATTTTCTTTAGAAACTGTATCCTATAATCCTATATACTCGTAGATTTATAATATGTTGCATGTTCAACAATATATTTCTAACAAAAACAAACTGATGTAGACAATTTCCTTTCTATTTTAATCCGGAAACGCTCGCGCTATTAGATTGCATCTAACATTTTTAGTTGCTCTGAAGGAATTATTTTATCTTTTCGTTGTATGTGACTGAGCTTCTAAATATGCTTTCTAGAGAGGATAACCAGGGGTGAGAGAAGGGGCATGCATCGCCCATGTTAGGGAGCGCCAACGTGTACAAGTGATCGCGTGAGTGCTGTGTTAGGAGCAACCTAACGACATGAGTAATTGTGTAACTATTAATACTCTAGTTTTTTTATCTTTAATTTTACATATAAATATGCCGTCAATGTATTTAAATTGTTTTTATATCAATGAAGAAGTTTAAAGCTGAATATAAATCCATATAATTAAAATTTATAATTTTAAACACATAATGACAATTATTACGATTGTTAGATTTGCCCTAAAGGTACGAGTAATCACGGGAGTGTCCATAGAATGAGTGATCCCGGGTTAAAGGCTAGCCTGCCCAAAGTTGGGAGGGTCATTGAATGATAGGACTTCAGTTAATAGATGCTAAAAAAGTAAAAATTCCTGAAAATATTTTCATATATTTTCTATATTTTTATGTGATGCTAAAAAGTGGGATTTGGTGTACATTTAACAAACATTTGTCAAAAAGCTTTTCTATCAAAGTAGGTTGTTAGATATCCAGGCCATAGGGTGAAAAAATGTGGCAAATGTTCAGTAGGAGGACCAAATTATTGTTAGATAGATAGCGCAGTGAAATAACTTTTAGGAAAGGTGTCGGCATAGAGCGCAAGAGGAAGAAAAGAGGAATTACCACCAATTACTTATAGCTAATTGGAAACTAAATATATAAAGTACTTACTGTCGTCTGGTACACTGCACTTTGTACCTTCCTGGTTGCTCTCATGTAACATATGTTAGGGTGATAGGGAAAGGAAAGATAGGATTTCCCCCTAATCACGATTGTTCGTAATGGTATACGACACTCTTCCAGAAATTAGCGGTCGTCACTTTTGCCGCCTCGATCATGCAACCAGCGCAGGAATTGAATAGACAAGTTTTGGGGTAGAGCTTTATACACAATCAATGCATGCTCTCTAACCTTACTTTGAGGCAGGAAATTACTACTGAACATAAGTACATATTTACATTTTATTTGCTACACAATGTATGTCCCATACTTATCAGTGCTCCTCTATGTTTCAGTTCTGGAACTAAAATTATGGAAATATAGGAAAACCAGCACTGATATGAATAAATGTGACAAATATCTGAAAGTATAGATTCAGCTCAGCAGTGGGCATATATTTTGCATTCCTTAAATATTCTACAAATGAGCATTCAGCTGTTAATCAAGATATTCATTTTCAAGTGCATAAAATGGATATTATACCAATACCTATTTGGGCTTGTCCCAAGGCCTTCTGGGAATATGGGAAAATATTTTATGAAACTCACCAGAAGCTTTAAGGCAAGTTTTCTGTGGTACTTTATGGTAGCTTGATATCTGAGAGGTGGCAAAGTTTAGTCAACATTGTTGTCAGGTTTAACCTCTGTGGCTTCTTACATTATTATGGGAATCATTCTTAGAAACTAGCATACCTTCAAGGAAGAAACTAGCATACCTTCAAGGAAGAAACTAGCATACCTTTAAGGAAGAAACTAGCATACCTTCAAGGAAGAAACTAGCATACCTTCAAGGAAGAAATTAGCATACCTTCAAGGATGAAACTAGCATACCTTTGTAACATTATTTTGTAATACAGCCTAAATAGTCTAATTCGATAAGATAATTCAAATTGTCGCCTCGAGACAGCGACAGCTGACCAATAGTAAAACAGCTGTGCGGGCAAAGTTTGATATTTCCGGTATAGTTTTAAAATGAAATAAAAGAGTGGTTGGGAGAGACTGAGACTATGGAGTCGAGAGAGAACACGTCTTCCTGGAAACCGACAGACTACATCTGGTCGCATGTCAGCTTCCCGAGGGATCCAGTGAGAGGTAACACTAAGGTATTGTATCGACTCATAACAGGTAAACGATTTATTTAATGTTTCTTTTTATATTTGTTAATAATTCGTACATTTATTTGAACGCACTGTCCACAGCCTCGGGAGGATTCTATGTAATTTATTTGCGCTAATTAAAATTAATATAGATGATTTGCCGTTTTATTAAATCCTCCGACGGCAGTGACGTTTGACCTTCAAGGAAGAAACTGCATAGAAATTGCAATTTACTACATACTGGCAAACATGTTCTTATACTTAAGGATACAATCACAGTTATGAACAGAAAGGTAGGGACTCCTCATATAAAATATTTACTAGAATAAATTGAATTTTTAGTGATACATATTTATGTAAAAATAAATTTTCTGTATCACAAATATTTATATATCTCACTCTGTATAGTAAATATTTGTGTTAAAAGTTTATAGTTTTAAAAAATAGGTTGCCTAAAATATTTTGAAAAGAAGACTTTTACATATTAAGCAAGTATGAGATCTTACCAAACCTCCAAAAATTTACGTTCGCTACAAACTTATTAGAAATATATAGAGCTACTGACGCAATGATCATGGTTAGAAATATGGTCTTCCATGTGGTTATAGTAAAAGGTCTAAACGGCAGAAATGTTGTTGATATTTCTCCAGGTTTCGGTACAAGACAGGTCATTCTTCCTTGTGAATATGTGGAAGTGATAGTCAAGAACTGGAATGTCTCGAGATTTGCAAATAGTCCACCTAATCCAATGTCGGCCTTGTTTGCAACAACTGCTCCTAATATTCCTGGACATAAGAAGTTATAAAAATAGTAATACAATAATTAATTTTATGTTTTTATATTCATGTGTTTAGTCATAATTTATTTTGTTTTGACATAAAACATCTGATACATTTGGATCTTGTCAAGCTAACAGGCCCTTGGTACTTTACTCTGGGTTTTTTTCTAAAAAGTTCTCTTTTATCACTCATCAATGGGTTGTTGCACCTCTTGGTGGGACCATTTCATTACCTAAAGACACTTTTGAAAACTACCTTATTGAATATCTATGGAGAAATATTTTTTTGTGAAAGCCTAAACTGTGTGAGGATTTTTTTAGAGGAACTAATTATTTTTATCCTAAATGAGGATTTAAGTGGTTAAACTAGACGAAGCCCTAGATTAGAAGAAAAGAATAAAAAGTTTATTATGTGAATATGTGTTTTGAATAGGTTAAGCACCTTGCTATATTATGAGAAATACTTGTTCACGTTTAATCAATATATTTTCAATTAATTATAATAATTTTGGTCTATATTCACTTCACAGTAAGCTCTGTCTAGGACCGAGGGTAACAGGTTTGCAAAAGCGCCTTTATTAAAAGAGACTGACTCACCAATATTCTACGTGGGTGGAAAGATTCTAATTCAATAACAATAAGTGACCCTTGAAGGAATTGCATGAGTGCTACCTTTCTCATTATTGTTGTTGGTGGGCCGTCTGTTTGACAAGACCCCATCACTTATTTGAGAAGATAGCAATTGATTATTCAGTGATTGGGATTGGATATTTAATCACATAAGGATATTCAATCATTTAAGAATACTTTATTAGAACACTTGTAAATATTTTACAACTTGTCTATTGTAGCACTTATTTATATTTTTTAAGAACAGCCGTTACGAGAGATGTGTCCCATTGTAAACTCAGGCCGTAACTGATCTCAAGGTTTTTGTAGGTTAGGGAAAGGGTGGAATATTATGGTGAGGGTGTGGGCGTTTTGGTGAGTATTAGGAGTTATGATGTCGAAAAGTGTGTGTAAGTTGTGATGTAATTGGTTGTTGATTATGTTTGTCGGGTGTAGTTTGAAATGTTTGTATATTTCGTAAAGTTTGGTTGTGTATCGTTGGTTAGTTTTTTTCTGTTTATGAAGAATTTGTAGGTTGGATGCTATGTTTTGTTAAACAAAAATTACCAAAGATACAGAACCAAACAATACGAATTATACAAACATTTGAAACTACACCCCACACACATACTCAACACCCAATTACTTTATAACTCACACACACTTTTCGACATCATAAGTCCTAATAATCACCAAATACACCAACACCCCTACCATAATATCCCGCCCCTACCATAATATCCCACACCCACCCTAACCTACAAAAATTCTTGAGATCAGTTACGGTCTGAGTTAACAATGGGGCACATCTCCCAAAACGGCTGTCATCACGAATATAAGTAAGTGCAACTATAGTCAAGTTGTAAAATATTTACAAGTGTTTTAGTGAAAACTAGTAGCTCAGGTGAAAATGGAATCAACAAACATAAATGCTTTATTGTTAACACTATAAATTTAAAAACAAAGATAATATGTCACAAGCTGTTATCAGTAGTCCTATGTATAATACTTAAATTTTAATTTACCATTAACATTTAAAGACGTACTTATTTCTTATAGGTGTTGAGTTCTAAAACAAGCTAAGAAATGATTGTAAATAATAGAAAAACACAAAAGTACTTTCTCATAAATAGGCTACATGGCTATTAACCTGTTCCAGTTCCATTTTTATATAGCTCGCCCCATTCTTCAATGGCAGGCACTCCTTTAATGGTCCATGAACAGTTGTGTAAACGTGCAAATTCATTTGCCATTCTAATATCTGATCCATCTAAGGCTGGTCTCAGCAACACATACGGTGCGTAATGAAGAGCAGATACACGAATCTCTAAAAATTGTGAATACTTTTATCATAGTTTAAAAAAATACAAAATTTAAAAAAAAGTTACTGAAACAAAGTGTTTTTGAGTGTACTGCTTATAAGTGCCTCATATATAAAGTTCATTGAATGTTGTAGACAACAAGTCCATGAATTTCATTACTGTTTACAAGTTTTAGTAAAATAAATAAATCATAGGAGAATTTTTTTTTAAGCAATGTTATATAATATATTGATATTTACCATCTTATATCAAAACATATAAGCTCTCTTGTGAACATAGGTAACAACTAAGTTATAACAAACACTAACTCAAAGTCAATAATTTATTCACTGACTTTGTCACAAGGGTGGCTCTGGGATAGACTGGGTGGGTCACAGTTAGGTGTAAAAAACCTTTAAAAATAAAGGCCTGGAAATGAAATTTAAAATCATATTTATTTTTTTGTAAGAACTTGACAAAAAACCACAACTTACTGATTTATTCAGTAGTCGCGTTTCATACTAGGTCAACGCATTATTCAATGCTGTGAGCCATAGACAAGACTGTGTGTAGTGTGTTATTGTTCATAGAGTAGTTCACAATATCAAGAGCACAGTGGTACAATATATTACAATAAAAATATTGAAAAGAACCCCAATACCACTTATATACCAATAGTGGTATTGGGGTTCTTTTCAATATTTTTATTGTAGCATAGAGTAGTTGTTAATTATTTGCTCAAATACAGTGTTTGATTAGGAGTGTGTTTTACCATTTAGAATGTGTTGTGGATAGTATTTATGGTATTTGTATGTCTCATAGTTTTCTACTGTGTTAAGTTTGTTGCCTTTTTTGATGTAATGTAGGATTTTTAGATTGGTGTCTATGTTAATCTGTGAGTGTAGTGTGTTTTGTATGTATATGGCAAAATTTGATTTGGGTTGTGTTTTTTTGTGTGTCTTTTATGTGTTTGATGTATCTTGTGGTAAATGTTCTCCCTGTTTGTCCTATGTAGAAGTTTGGGCAGTTGTTGCATGTAATTATAGAAAAACCTCAAGATGTACAACACAAAAACTGCAAGTTGAAACTTTAAGCTATTTTTGTACTTCAAAATCACAGAAAATTTGCCATTTTTCCATCAAAACCTGCATTTTACCTGAATTTACATAGTTACAGGTCTATAGATGACGCCAGTGGTACATAGAAAATATTGTTTAACTTTCACGGCTCAGTCTGACGAAGAAGATGAGGAGTCGTAGTATAGTCGAGCTAGTAAAGAACTAGTGCATGACTTGCAACATACCAGAGTTGTTTATGCTGGGTGGAACTAAAAATGTTATCAAATGAATTTCTACACTTAACATTAGATAAATTAACAAACAATATACACTGCTTTAAAATAAAAGTCAAATGAAAACTAAAATTGTGTAAGTAAACTTGGATAAATTAAAATGTGTTCAGAATATAAACAAAATGTCTAAAAACAAAAATAGTCCCCAAATTTTTTTGGGGGGGTGTCAATTGCCCTTACTGGCCCTCCCCTGGAGCCGCCATAGTATAGTATTCAACAGCTTTGTCATTGATACAGATTTGATGAATAAATTATTGACTATGAGTAGTGAAATAGGCCTAACCTCTGCAATATGTCTCTTCTATTATGTAAATATATTTGGTTTTAATTTTTAAATATTTTGTACTACCCTGTGTAAGTATTGGTATTGATTTAAAATTTATTTTTATTTCCATTGGGTAGTCCTTTAGATGTCTACAGATGTTCTTGCATTTTTAAATACATGCGTGTCATCAGTTTAGTTTATTTTAAAATTAGTAATCATACATGTCGCCAACATTATAAGTTGTTGATAAGTTATTTTGTCAATTTAAAATCAAGAATATTACAAACCTAAAATATGGTTTTAAAAGACAAGTAAAATTTGATAATGTAATATAACAGAAAACTGCTAATATAAACCATAACTTTAAATTGAAATAATGGATTTGTTTGATTCAGAAAACAAAATTGTGTATTCAAGAGTTAACAAGCTGAATTATTTAGATTCAAGACAAGTAATGTCTATTTCTTTTAGTTATGTAAGATCTTACGCAAAAGTTACTCGTAATTGTGTGTTATCTGTGTTAAGGAGGTTTTATGCTTGAACAAACATTTCAGGAATTTTTTACTACATTTAACATGTAGATATTCAGATAACATATTTTTAATGAATCCCCAGTAAGTTTTCACAGAACCCTACAAAAATCACACATACTTTTTGATACTATCGAAAACCTGCCTTTAAAACCGCCACCGCTTAACCCAACATCTCCAAGCAGAAGATACTGATGAAGATCGCCACATAGCGATCAAAAACGTTCTGTCTCAGTAAGTTTTTACAAATTTAAAGATTGTATAGTCATAAACTAATGTTAAAGTGATTAATTTTAATAAATGTTATGTATCTGTGTTACCTTTTCCTTTCAGATTTTTTATTTTATCAGGAAATAAATCGATGGTAATCTGAGAGCATTCCTGAGGTACACACTCTGCCAAAACAGTGGTTCCAACCAACCAATCAATAGTCAAAAGTTTAAACTGGGCTATGTAACCTAAAAAGTAAAAAAGGAATTATTATTAAAGATTATTAGTTTTGTAATGCATTCTACTTATTTAAACTGTTTTGTAAATGATTAATAACTTTAATTAACTTCTATTTCCATCTTTAATATAAACTATACAATTTTTTTCTAAATTTAGCATTAAAAAAAATGTCTTGAAAGTTCTAGTACTGCTTTTGTTCCTGACTGTACGTTTGTATGTCATGTAACCAGTTGAACTATAATCTCGCACCATAAACAAGATTCTTATTAAAACAAAACGGGAAGAGGTTTATTTACAGGGCAATGTACCATAAATCTATGCTGTGTAACTATAAAAGATGCCAACACAAACATGCAGCCTTCCACTCCATGATACACATACTAATCAACATACTCATGAACAATGAAGACAAAATAAATGAACTATACAATAAAATACATAGCCTATAGAAACAGATACAAGCACACCCTGATAGACAACATAAAGCAAAAAACAACACAGATAACACACCAAAAACAACAATAACAAACAAATACAAAACATTAACATATCACGACAACACATCACAAAAAATAGTTTCCTCATACTGCAAACTTAAATACAAAATAGCCTTTAAAACATCTACCACAACTAAAAAACACATATACAGTAAAACAATAACCAACTACTGTCTGAACAATAACACACCACAAAATACCAATACACAATGGATTCACACCAATAAAACATCTGAGCAACAGTCTTGTCTATGACTCCAGCACTGAACAATGTGCCAACCTAGTGTGAAGCCCATCTGCTGAAAAATGTCAGTAAGTAGTGTTTTTTGTATAACAAAAACTGCATCTTTAATACAAATTAAAATTTTTGTTGTTGTAAATTTAGCATTTAAAAAAAAGATTTTTCTTATAAGTTCTGGCTAATTCTGCTTTAGTTTTTGAGCATACTCTTTAATGTCAGATAACTAGTTCAGTAACAGTTTTGCAGTATAAATCAGATTCTTGTTTTCAAAGAAATAGACAGAAGTTTGTTTACAGGAAAGTGTGACCTTAAATCTACGAGATGTTCTAGTGAGTACTTCTGAAGATGACTACTATGTAATCGAAATGTACATAAAGTAATGTAGTAAAATAAAGACTTTTGTATTGTGGTTAGGGCTTTTATTTATTTAGTTGAAAAATTAAGCCACAGTGTAATAAAAAAATTGATTAATTAAAGATAAGTTTATCTTTAACATAGCTTAGAATAATGGTGTTTTTGTTTTATTTCAGTTCCTTAATAAAGCCTTAAACTTTGGCCACCATCTTTGTTTGAGAAATTAATCACTAATAGTTATTAGAATTTTTTTAAATTAGACCTTTGATATTTAAAATAAAGTAATGGTGTCGTAGAATTCTTGAAAGATAAATTGTTAGTAAAGACCAAGTTTTGCATTATGAGAACTAAAGGCTGGTTGTTTGAGATAGTGTCATTTCCATCTTGATAACAATTGATTTTTGTACCTTTTTTATTCATAGTGCGCTAAACACTAGGAGTATAGTGTTTAGAGGTGCATTGGAAATTGTCACCTCTCGATTTTAGTTTAGTTCTATTGATGAATTACATTAAACCCTTTCTTAAAATAAATTTTTTTTAATTTATCAAGTCTATAACCATTTCAAGATCTCTACAAAATCAAATAAGCTGCAGGTTTTCCTTGTTTTTATATCATAACCTGTTTATTTTTTAATAATCTCAAATGCCTTACACAAATTCTATAAGATTTTTCTCAACATGAAATTTAAAATTAAAGGTACGTAAAACTACATCCCATTTACTATTGTAATTTTAATGGTTTTAGTAATTTTTACTGAACTATTTTATTAAAGTATTTATTATTTTGTACACATACAGTATTTCACAATTTCACACTTAAACACTTTCTCATACATATACTCTTTCCCTTTTAAGAATGAAAATTCAAGTCAATACTTACCCTAAATATAAGTCAGTACTTACATACTTATACTGATGAAAAACATTTTGAACAATGAGTCAAAACACATTTAATGCAAAACATACAGTCAAAACAATTGTTAAGCTAAAGAAGGTAAAGCACATAAGATGGTTTGATAGATGAAACAAACAATTACCATTTTATTGTTATGAATTTAAAAAATTACCTTACACAAATTAAACCACAAGCACAAATTCAGTGGCATAGCTAGAGGGGGCACAGGGGGCATGTCCACCCCAAACCAATTAATTTCAGAAAAACATATTAACATATAAAACAGAGCTAGTTGTTGTAGATGATTTCTAGAGATTAAAATGTTAAAAATTTCTCTAGAGGTTCCACTCCTTTAATCCTCCCCCCGGTCGTGCCCCTCCTAAACCATCGTCCTTGCTACGCCCCTGCACAAATTACCTAAAATACACAAAATGACATACCAACATGCCCACTACTAAATAACACGTCAGCAATTTCACACAAAATCGTGAAAAAACAAAATAATAAGAAATAATGTCACAATTCACGATCCTAAAAGACAATAGCCTAAAAAATAATAAAGATCTTATACAAAAAATAAAAACACACACATACCACATAACTCCACACTAGTCTCATTTCACATAACCAACCTATACTCCAAACAAACAATCAAAGAAACAATAAACATACTTAAATAAATGTCAATAGAGAACAACACACCAGACAACATAACCAAAGAAATAATAACACTAACAGAAGTTATCATTTCTCAGAATTACTTCACATACAACAACAAATACTACAGTCAAAACAAGGGACTACCCATGGGATCCCCCATTTCAACCATATTCTCAGAAATATTCATACACAACCTCGAACAAAAATACATCACTAGCAACATCAAATACGCCAATAAAACAATATAATAGTACCAATAAGTAGATGACATCTTAATCCTATACAAAGGACAGGTAAACAGTTTTCACAAATACATAAACCAATTACACGCTATAATATAAACTTCACACTGGAAACAAAATAACAGAAAAAAAATCAACTTCCTAGATCTCACAAAACATAACAACTCACATTCAAAATATACAGAAAGCCCACCACACTGACAGAGTTATAAACACAACACTTCCAATCACCCCACACAACACAAAGATACTGCCTATTTCTCTATAATACATAGACTAATCAACATACCCAGGAACAGGAGAAGACAAAATATACGGATTTAACACACTAAAATACTTAGCCCATAGAAACAGGTACAAACACACCCTGATGGACAACATAATGCACAAGAAACAAAAAATACAACACAAGAAAATAAAACAATAACACACAAACACAAAAATACATTAAATTAACATATCATGACAATACATCACAAAAAATAGCTTCCTCTTTTCAGAAATTTAAATACAAAATAGCATTTAAAACACCCAACATAATTAAAAAAACAACTAAGCATTACAAAAACACACCAGAACAAACACGGCAGCATAGGAGTATACAAGATCACATGCACTGATTGCCCCAGCTTTTACATAGGTCAAACGGGAAGAGACTTTACCACATGACACAAGAAACATGTAAAAAACACAACCCAAATCAAATTACGCCAATACTACACACATACACCAATATAGACACTAATCTAAAAATCCTTCACTATATAAAAAAACAAACTAAAAACAACAGAAAACTATGACATATACAAAGACCACAAAAACCATCCACAAAACATTCTAAACAACAAAACACAATCACAAAGACTATATTTGAACATATAATTAAAAACAAAAATACACCACAAAACACCAATGCACCACAGACTCACAATACACCTGAGCAACAGTCTTGTCCGTGACTCATAGCATTAAACTTTGCATTGATAGTACGAAATGCGTCTGCTCATAAATATCAATAAGTAGTCACTTTTTGCCACTACTGTAAATTTCTAAAATTTGTCTTCCGATTCTCAATTCTTCAAGTTGTACAGGCATATTCAATATTATGTAATAATAATTTAGTTAATAACTAGTCATATTCAGAAGCCTTTTGAAAGTTTCGTTTTAATGCAATTGGCTACACAAAACATTCAAACTAGATTTATGAATAGGAATTTTTAAATTTAAGACATACAGACACCAGAAATGCTTCTGATTGTCTTTGTCCTTGCATCATAAATAATTATGTTTTCTTTATCTCAAATCAGCATTTGCTTTAATCGTTTAATTCATTCAGAGCAACTAATACATAAATAAGACATAGTTGATAATTATTTTTCCAATAAATTATATTGGACTTGTATTTTAACAATTAAAAAACATGAATCGGAATCAACATTTTAATCAATGGAGAAGAGTACCAACGATTGCTCGATACCATTAGAATCAATGGCCTGAATCACGAATCAGAATCGGGCCATCCCCAGTTATTAGGCATTAAGATTTTCTTTACTAACTTTTAAATTGTAGCAGCAGATTGAAGTCAACAACCAATACATCTGGTATGAATTCCAACTGACGGGTAGGAAACAGATCCGTGCTGATTATTGGCTTAGTTTCTGTAGGTAAAAACAGAAGCCGCGGGTGCTGCCTATACACAGAATTAGAGATTACCTTCTCCAATGTGTTCACAAAGCACAAAGGCAGCTCTAGCTGTACTATATACCTACATAACAGAAAGTTTATGTTTCAGATAACTGACAGTAACCCATGAGATCTACAGTCGGTAGTATTGGTGGGAGATATAGAGACAATCATGCCATCTCGTGCAGGGCTGCTTATTTGAAGTAAACCTACTATCTATCGGGTTTACAAAAAGGTGCTTATCCACCCATTACACCACGGAAGGATAATAAGAAGTAGATGGAATCAGGAAAGTCTAAGAAAAGGACACAATTATTCCTGGGCACTGGAAATGGGGGAAACTATGGAATTACACGGGCACAATCCTTTTCTTAAAGTAGACCTTTGCTCAACCTGAGTTAAGAGAGGTGTTTATCTGTTACCTGGGAAAGGTAGATGGCATTAAATAGGACAAGATAAGAACAGATGATCTCCAGTAGTGTAGTGTTTAGCTAGGATACCGTGAATGATGCTTAACCATTTAATGGATATAGTTAGATCACGTTCCTGCACAAATGAGTTCATTGCACAATAGAAAAGTGCAACTGAGGTGTACATACAAAGGTTATATTGGTCTAGGTCAGAGATTCCCATACTGGACGAATTCGCCCAGTAGTGGGCGATTTTAGCATGCCAGAGGGCAAAACTGACAGAATGTGAATTCCATGGACAATTTGAAAAAAATTGGTGGGAAAAAAATTTAGTTTTTTATATATACCATAAGACCGAGAAGTTTATGCCTATAAAAACAAGGAATAAAATAAAATTCAAACTGGGCTACTAAGCATTTTGGCTTCAAAATGAAATTCGCCAGCTCTATCCTGCATTGTGGTTCATCACAGAGTTCTTTGTAGCCTTTCCTTCTTCATACATGGTTGAGAGAGGGTTTAGTGCGGTACATAATCTTGCCACGAAGTCTAGAAATAGGATAGAAATTGGAAAGGGAGGAGATCTCAGAATTGTTCTAATAAAAATGGCTCTAGACTTCATCAAATTGACTGAAACTCATCAAATCCATCCCTCACATTCATAAGACATAATCATGTTGTTTAATTAATTAGATATAAAAATGTATGTAGTCTAGTGTTGGTTGGTAAAGATTATTTAGATTTTTTGGACTAGGAGACTGACAGACTTACCTTGGTAAGAGTCCTCTCCGTAGTCTTGAAATAGAAACACATAAAAGCACTTAACCAACGATATATTTCAACCACACAGTGGTCTTTGTCAATCAAAGAGGAGCTCTTAGTCCAAAAACTCTAAATGTATGTAGTCTGTAACTCATGATTGTTATTCCTTTTTAGACCTATTATTTGCAAAATTTTAATGTACATAATTATAGCTAAATAAACATGATGTACCTATTATGATAAAAATGTCTTTAAAAATCCCCATTTATCAACTTATATGTAGCTATTTGGATGTATTTTATGGTAATCTTAAGATTTTTGTGTTTTTTAAAATCAGGTGGGGGAAAAAAGTTGTAAATTTAAAAAGTGGGCGATGGTTAGAAAATGTTTGCCAAACACTGGTCAAGATAAACAATTTTCTAATTTGAGTTTAGATGTTATAAAAATTCTAATAGCAAGCCAAAACATTTAAAATCACAAATTATCTTGAGATCAACTGTCCAACATAACTAGACAATTCAATACAAAAACAAAATGACTTAATAATAGCATCACTTACCTATTATTAATACAGGCATTTTTATATAACCTTACCCAGTGCATGATTGACTGAACCCAAGTTCCAAGAAATGCATATACTTCAAAGAACATTTTTCTTGGCTAGTTTTAACATTTATAATAGAAATATTAAAAGGTAAAATAAAGTGTGGAAGAAATGATTCTTGGAACATCCTATCAGTAATAATGAAAATACAAGGTAAATGTTTAAAATACTTAGCCACAATATCTGAGGCCAACTTCCCAAATTCTCTATTTAACTTTGGTTTGTTTCCAGAATCATATTTTATAGAGCCATTGCTAATATTAATTATGCACAAAAATATGATGATGTAAAACATAATTAAAACTCAAGTAAATAAATTCCAGATCAGTCAGTGTTATTGCAACAGTATTGCAGGCACTATTATCTGTAAGAACATCTTGACAGTATATAACACATCCTTAATTATAAATTCTTTATGCACTTGCTTCCTGTTATTTCGATACCTTCTACAAACAGACTACAATTTTAACAAGCTGTCTTTTAAAACGTATAATTATTTCTACAATACCGGTGTATTTACAATACGTTGATATTTATTTATTGATTACTGTTCTCATAATCCACTCTGTAATAATTACAACATTTGTCAAATTATTTTTAATGACATGAAAATACTAAAAGTTACAACAACTGTTAAGCTGGTAATTGATACTGCAGTATTACTTGTACATCCTTAATGAATGTTTTCCACGTTGTTTAGATAAACATAAACCGTTGTCTCCATTAAATATAAGAAATATTGAATACCCATAATAAAGATAATATACTGTACAATAAATTTATATTATTATTATTATTATTATTATTATTATAATTATGAGTATAAAATTATCATTAGTGCAATCAATATTCTTTTAAAAACAAATTTTAAAATTAAAAGTTTTACCTAAACACGTTAGTAGTATGTGTTATCTGTAACTGGAAGCAATCAATAATAATAACACACATGGAATTTGCAGATAAAGTAATATTGCAACTTGCATCAACTCATAATTTAGTTCTCAAAGATTCTATGAAGCCTACAAAGGTTGTATAGAATTTTGTCACTTTCAGGCATACATGCACCTCCTTATCCTCTTGGAAAAATCACATGGGGTACCATATTTCACACAAAAATTCAACAAAGCAGGAAAATCATCCATGTAAATACTGTGCCTACCTTTATTATGTCCCTAGCGCTTAAACCATTGTAGATACTGTGTCCAACATTATTATGTCCCTAGTTCGTGAACTTTTGTAGATACTGTGCCTACCTTTATTATGTCCCTAGCTCTTAAACCATTGCAGATACTGTGTCCAACATTATTATGTCTATAGTTCGTGAACTTTTGTGGATACTGTGCCTACCTTTATTATGTCCCTAGCTCTTAAACCATTGTAGATACTGTGTCCAACATTATTATGTCCTTAGTTCATGAACTTTTGTGGATACTGTGCCTACCTTTATTATGTCCCTAGCTCTTAAACCATTGTAGATACTGTGTCCAACATTATTATGTCCCTAGTTCGTAAACTTTTGTAGATACTGTGCCTTCCTTTATTATGTCCCTAGCTCTTAAACCATTGTAGATACTGTGTCCAACATTATTATGTCCCTAGTTCGTAAACTTTTGTGGATACTGTGCCTACCTTTATTATGTCCCTAGCTCTTAAACCATTGTAGATACTGTGTCCAACATTATTATGTCCCTAGTTCGTGAACTTTTGTAGATACTGTGCCTACCTTTATTATGTCCCTAGCTCTTAAACCATTGTAGATACTGTGTTCAACAATACTATGTCCCTAGTTCGTAAACTTTTGTGGATACTGTGCCTACCTTTATTATGTCCCTAGCTCTTAAACCATTGTAGATACTGTGTCCAACATTATTATGTCCCTAGTTCGTGAACTTTTGTAGATACTGTGCCTACCTTTATTATGTCCCTAGCTCTTAAACCATTGTAGATACTGTGTCCAACATTATTATGTCCCTAGTTCGTGAACTTTTGTAGATACTGTGCCTACCTTTATTATGTCCCTAGCTCTTAAACCATTGTAGATACTGTGTCCAACATTATTATATCCCTAGTTTGTGAACTTTTGTGGATACTGTGCCTACCTTTATTATGTCCCTAGCTCTTAAACCATTGTAGATATTGTGTCCAATATTATTATGTCCCTCGTTCGTAAACTTTTGTGGATACTGTGCCTACCTTTATTATGTCCCTAGCTCTTAAACCATTGTAGATACTGTGTCCAACATTATTATGTCCCTAGTTTGTGAACTTTTGCAGATACTGTGCCTACCTTTATTATGTCCCTAGCTCTTAAACCATTGTAGATACTGTGTCCAACATTATTATGTCCCTAGTTCGTAAACTTTTGTGGATGCTGTGCCTACCTTTATTATGTCCCTAGCTCTTAAACCATTGTAGATACTGTGTCCAACATTATTATGTCCCTAGTTCGTGAACTTTTGTGGATACTGTGCCTAACTTTATTATGTCCCTAGCTCTTAAACCATTGTAGATACTGTGTCCAACATTATTATGTCCCTAGTTCGTGAACTTTTGTAGATACTGTGCCTACCTTTATTATGTCCCTAGCTCTTAAACCATTGTAGATACTGTGTCCAACATTATTATGTCCCTAGTTCGTGAACTTTTGTGGATACTGTGCCTACCTTTATTATGTCCCTAGCTCTTAAACCATTGCAGATACTGTGTCCAACATTATTATGTCCCTAGTTCGTGAACTTTTGTGGATACTGTGCCTACCTTTATTATGTCCCTAGCTCTTAAACCATTGTAGATACTGTGTCCAACATTATTATGTCCCTAGTTCATGAACTTTTGTGGATACTGTGCCTACCTTTATTATGTCCCTAGCTCTTAAACCATTGTAGATACTGTGTCCAACATTATTATGTCCCTAGTTCGTAAACTTTTGTAGATACTGTGCCTTCCTTTATTATGTCCCTAGCTCTTAAACCATTGTAGATACTGTGTCCAACATTATTATGTCCCTAGTTCGTAAACTTTTGTGGCTACTGTGCCTACCTTTATTATGTCCCTAGCTCTTAAACCATTGTAGATACTGTGTCCAACATTATTATGTCCCTAGTTCGTGAACTTTTGTAGATACTGTGCCTACCTTTATTATGTCCCTAGCTCTTAAACCATTGTAGATACTGTGTTCAACAATACTATGTCCCTAGTTCGTAAACTTTTGTGGATACTGTGCCTACCTTTATTATGTCCCTAGCTCTTAAACCATTGTAGATACTGTGTCCAACATTATTATGTCCCTAGTTCGTGAACTTTTGTAGATACTGTGCCTACCTTTATTATGTCCCTAGCTCTTAAACCATTGTAGATACTGTGTCCAACATTATTATGTCCCTAGTTCGTGAACTTTTGTAGATACTGTGCCTACCTTTATTATGTCCCTAGCTCTTAAACCATTGTAGATACTGTGTCCAACATTATTATATCCCTAGTTCGTGAACTTTTGTGGATACTGTGCCTACCTTTATTATGTCCCTAGCTCTTAAACCATTGTAGATATTGTGTCCAATATTATTATGTCCCTAGTTCGTAAACTTTTGTGGATACTGTGCCTACCTTTATTATGTCCCTAGCTCTTAAACCATTGTAGATACTGTGTCCAACATTATTATGTCCCTAGTTCGTGAACTTTTGTAGATACTGTGCCTACCTTTATTATGTCCCTAGTTCGTGAACTTTTGCGGATACTGTGCCTACCTTTATTATGTCCCTAGCTCTTAAACCATTGTAGATATTGTGTCCAATATTATTATGTCCCTAGTTCGTAAACTTTTGTGGATACTGTGCCTACCTTTATTATGTCCCTAGCTCTTAAACCATTGTAGATACTGTGTCCAACATTATTATGTCCCTAGTTCGTGAACTTTTGTAGATACTGTGCCTACCTTTATTATGTCCCTAGCTCTTAAACCATTGTAGATACTGTGTCCAACATTATTATGTCCCTAGTTTGTGAACTTTTGCAGATACTGTGCCTACCTTTATTATGTCCCTAGCTCTTAAACCATTGTAGATACTGTGTCCAACATTATTATGTCCCTAGTTCGTAAACTTTTGTGGATGCTGTGCCTACCTTTATTATGTCCCTAGCTCTTAAACCATTGTAGATACTGTGTCCAACATTATTATGTCCCTAGTTCGTGAACTTTTGTGGATACTGTGCCTAACTTTATTATGTCCCTAGCTCTTAAACCATTGTAGATACTGTGTCCAACATTATTATGTCCCTAGTTCGTGAACTTTTGTAGATACTGTGCCTACCTTTATTATGTCCCTAGCTCTTAAACCATTGTAGATACTGAGTCCAACATTATTATGTCCCTAGTTCGTGAACTTTTGTAGATACTGTGCCTACCTTTATTATGTCCCTAGTTCTTAAACCATTGTAGATACTGTGTCCAACATTATTATGTCCCCAGTTCGTGAACTTTTGTAGATACTGTGCCTACCTTTATTATGTCCCTAGCTCTTAAACTATTGTAGATACTGTGTCCAACATTATTAAGTCCCTAGTTCGTAAACTTTTGTGGATACTGTGCCTACATTTAATATGTCCCTAGCTCTTAAACCATTGTAGATACTGTGTCCAACATTATTATGTCCCTAGTTCGTGAACTTTTGTGGATACTGTGGATACCTTTATTATGTCCCTAGTTCGTAAACTTTTGTGGATACTGTGTCCAACATTATTATGTCCCTAGTTCGTAAACTTTTGTAGATACTGTGCCTACCTTTATTATGTCCCTAGCTCGTGAACTTTTGTGGATACTGTGCCTACCTTTATTATGTCCCTAGTTCGTAAACTTTTGTGGATACTGTGCCTACCTTTATTATGTCCCTAGCTCTTAAACCATTGTAGATACTGTGTCCAACATTAGTATGTCCCTAGTTCGTGAACTTTTGTAGATACTGTGCCTACCTTTATTATGTCCCTAGCCGTTAAACCATTGTAGATACTGTGTCCAACATTATTATGTCCCTAGTTCGTGAACTTTTGTAGATACTGTGCCTACCTTTATTATGTCCCTAGCTCTTAAACCATTGTAGATACTGTGTCCAACATTATTATGTCCCTAGTTCGTGAACTTTTGTGGATACTGTGCCTACCTTTATTATGTCCCTAGCTCTTAAACCATTGCAGATACTGTGTCCAACATTATTATGTCCCTAGTTCGTGAACTTTTGTGGATACTGTGCCTACCTTTATTATGTCCCTAGCTCTTAAACCATTGTAGATACTGTGTCCAACATTATTATGTCCCTAGTTCATGAACTTTTGTGGATACTGTGCCTACCTTTATTATGTCCCTAGCTCTTAAACCATTGTAGATACTGTGTCCAACATTATTATGTCCCTAGTTCGTAAACTTTTGTAGATACTGTGCCTTCCTTTATTATGTCCCTAGCTCTTAAACCATTGTAGATACTGTGTCCAACATTATTATGTCCCTAGTTCGTAAACTTTTGTGGATACTGTGCCTACCTTTATTATGTCCCTAGCTCTTAAACCATTGTAGATACTGTGTCCAACATTATTATGTCCCTAGTTCGTGAACTTTTGTAGATACTGTGCCTACCTTTATTATGTCCCTAGCTCTTAAACCATTGTAGATACTGTGTTCAACAATACTATGTCCCTAGTTCGTAAACTTTTGTGGATACTGTGCCTACCTTTATTATGTCCCTAGCTCTTAAACCATTGTAGATACTGTGTCCAACATTATTATGTCCCTAGTTCGTGAACTTTTGTAGATACTGTGCCTACCTTTATTATGTCCCTAGCTCTTAAACCATTGTAGATACTGTGTCCAACATTATTATGTCCCTAGTTCGTGAACTTTTGTAGATACTGTGCCTACCTTTATTATGTCCCTAGCTCTTAAACCATTGTAGATACTGTGTCCAACATTATTATATCCCTAGTTCGTGAACTTTTGTGGATACTGTGCCTACCTTTATTATGTCCCTAGCTCTTAAACCATTGTAGATATTGTGTCCAATATTATTATGTCCCTAGTTCGTAAACTTTTGTGGATACTGTGCCTACCTTTATTATGTCCCTAGCTCTTAAACCATTGTAGATACTGTGTCCAACATTATTATGTCCCTAGTTCGTGAACTTTTGTAGATACTGTGCCTACCTTTATTATGTCCCTAGCTCTTAAACCATTGTAGATACTGTGTCCAACATTATTATGTCCCTAGTTCGTGAACTTTTGTAGATACTGTGCCTACCTTTATTATGTCCCTAGCTCTTAAACCATTGTAGATACTGTGTCCAACATTATTATGTCCCTAGTTTGTGAACTTTTGCAGATACTGTGCCTACCTTTATTATGTCCCTAGCTCTTAAACCATTGTAGATACTGTGTCCAACATTATTATGTCCCTAGTTCGTAAACTTTTGTGGATGCTGTGCCTACCTTTATTATGTCCCTAGCTCTTAAACCATTGTAGATACTGTGTCCAACATTATTATGTCCCTAGTTCGTGAACTTTTGTGGATACTGTGCCTAACTTTATTATGTCCCTAGCTCTTAAACCATTGTAGATACTGTGTCCAACATTATTATGTCCCTAGTTCGTGAACTTTTGTAGATACTGTGCCTACCTTTATTATGTCCCTAGCTCTTAAACCATTGTAGATACTGAGTCCAACATTATTATGTCCCTAGTTCGTGAACTTTTGTAGATACTGTGCCTACCTTTATTATGTCCCTAGTTCTTAAACCATTGTAGATACTGTGTCCAACATTATTATGTCCCTAGTTCGTGAACTTTTGTAGATACTGTGCCTACCTTTATTATGTCCCTAGCTCTTAAACTATTGTAGATACTGTGTCCAACATTATTAAGTCCCTAGTTCGTAAACTTTTGTGGATACTGTGCCTACATTTAATATGTCCCTAGCTCTTAAACCATTGTAGATACTGTGTCCAACATTATTATGTCCCTAGTTCGTGAACTTTTGTGGATACTGTGGATACCTTTATTATGTCCCTAGTTCGTAAACTTTTGTGGATACTGTGTCCAACATTATTATGTCCCTAGTTCGTAAACTTTTGTAGATACTGTGCCTACCTTTATTATGTCCCTAGCTCGTGAACTTTTGTGGATACTGTGCCTACCTTTATTATGTCCCTAGTTCGTAAACTTTTGTGGATACTGTGCCTACCTTTATTATGTCCCTAGCTCTTAAACCATTGTAGATACTGTGTCCAACATTAGTATGTCCCTAGTTCGTGAACTTTTGTAGATACTGTGCCTACCTTTATTATGTCCCTAGCCGTTAAACCATTGTAGATACTGTGTCCAACATTATTATGTCCCTAGTTCGTAAACTTTTGTAGATACTGTGCCTACCTTTATTATGTCCCTAGCTCTTAAACCATTGTAGATACTGTGTCCAATATTATTATGTCCCTAGTTCGTAAACTTTTGTGGATACTGTGCCTAGCATTATTATGTCCCTAGTTCGTGAACATTTGTAGATCCTGTGCCTACCTTTATTATGTCCATAGCTCTTAAACCATTGTAGATACTGTGTCCAACATTAGTATGTCCCTACTTCGTAAACTTTTGTAGATACTGTGCCTAGCATTATTATGTCCCTAGTTCGTGAACTTTTGTAGATACTGTCCCTACCTTTATTATGTCCCTAGCTCTTAAACCATTGTAGATACTGTGTCCAACATTATTATGTCCCTAGTTCCTAAACTTTTGTGGTTACTGTGACTACCGTTATTAGGTCCCTAGCTGATAAACCTATGTAGATACTGTGTCCATCATTATTATGTCCCTAGTTCGTAAACCTTTGTAGATACTGTGCCTACCATTATTATGTCCCTATGTTCATAAACCTTTGTCCTGGTGATATAATGTCCCTATGTTCATAAAATTGTGTAGATACTGTGTCTAGCGTTATCATGTCCCTATGTTCATAAACCTTTATAAATACTGTGCCTAGCGTTATAATGTCCCTATGTTCATAAACCCTTTTAGATACTGTACCTAGCATTATTATGTCACTATGTTTATATACATTTGTAGATACTGTGTCTAGCATTATTATGTCTCTATGTTCATAAATCTTTGTTGATACTGTGCCTAACATTATTATGTCCCAATGTTCATAGACCTTTGTAGATACAGTGCCTAGCGTTATTATGTTCCTAATTCATAAAACTTTGTAAATACTGTGTCTAGCGTTATGATGTTTGTAGTTCATAAACCTTATGTAGATACAGCGTCTAGCGTTATTATGTCCCTATGTTCATAAACCGTTGTAAATACTGTGTCTAGCGTTATTATGTCCCTATGTTCATAAACCTTTGTAGATACAGTGCCTAGCGTTATTATGTTCCTAATTCATAAAACTTTGTAGATATTGTGCCTAGCATTATTATGTCCCTATGTTCATAAAACTTTGTAGATACTGTGCCTAGCATTATTGTGTTTCTAGTTCATAAACCTCTGTAGATAATGTATCTAGTGTTATAATGTCCCTATGTTCATAAACCATTATAGATACTGTGCCTAGCATTATTATGTCCCTATGTTTATAAACCTTTGTAGATACTGTGCCTAGTGTTATGATGTCCCTATGTTCATAAACCTTTGTAGATACTGTGCCTAGCGTTATTATGTCCCTATGTTCATAAACTTTTATAGATACAGTGTCTAGCGTTATTATGTCCCTAGTTCATAAACCTTTGTAGATATTGTGCCTAGCATTAATATGTCCCTATGTTCATAAAACTTTGTAGATACTGTGCCTAGCATTATTGTGTTTCTAGTTCATAAACCTTTTGTAGATACTGTATCTAGTGTTGTAATGTCCCTATGTTGATAAACTTTTATAGATACTATGCTTAGTGTTATGATGTCCTTAAGTTCAAAAAACCTTTATAGATACAGTGTCTAGCGTTATGTCCCTAGTTCATAAACCTTTGTAGATATTGTGCCTAGGAATATAATGTCCCTATGTTCATAAATCTTTGTAGATACTGTGCCTAGCATTATTATGTCCCTATTTTCATAAACCTTTATAGATACAGTGTCTAGCGTTATTATGTCCCTAGTTCATAAACCTTTGTAGATATTGTGCCTAGCATTATAATGTCCCTATGTTCATAAACTTTTATAGATACTGTGCCTAGTGTTATGATGTCCTGAGGTTCATAAACCTTAGTAGATAATGTGTCTAGCGTTATAACGTCCCTATGTTCATAAATCTTTGTAGATACTGTGTCTAGCATTATTATGTCCCTATCTTCATAAACCTTTGTAGATACTGTGTCTAGCATTATTATGTCCCTATCTTCATAAATCTTTGTAGATACTGTGCCTAAGATTATTATGTCCTTATGTTCATAAACCTTTGTTGATACTGTGCCTAGTTTTATGATGACCCTATGTTCATAAACCTTTGTTGATACAGTGCCTAGCATTATTATGTCCCTATCTTCATAAATCTTTGTAGATACTGTGCCTAAGATTATTATGTCCTTATGTTCATAAACCTTTGTTGATACTGTGCCTAGTTTTATGATGACCCTATGTTCATAAACCTTTGTTGATACTGTGCCTAGTGTTATTATGTCCCTATGTTCATAAACCTTTGTAGATACTGTGCCTAGCGTTATTATGTCCCTAGTTCATAAACCTTTGTAGATACTGTGCCTAGCGTTATTATGTCCCTAGTTCATAAACTTTTGTAGATACTGTGTCTAGCATTATTATGTCCCTAGTTCATAAACTTTTGTAGATACTGTACCTAACATTATTATGTCCTTATGTTCATAAACCTTTGTTGTATGTCTCTATGTTCATAAACCTTTGTAGATACTGTGTCTAGCATTATTATATCCCTATGGTAATAGACCTTTGTAGATACTGTGAGTAGCATTATTACGTTACTATGTTGATAAACCTTCACACATTGCCATTCTTATCAATTTTTGAACGTGTATGTTTTAGTTACCTACAATCAACTTCCATATCCATAAACAAATTTTTATAAATGGGACATCAAAATGAGTGCAATACAAAATAGGTTTATTTGTTTAAATATATATATTAAACTATTTAAACAAATTTAGTTCCACAGTTCTACGAGTCCCAGAGCTGGCAAAATGGTTGTAATTAGTAAACTCTGGTTTTAACCCAATAACTAGTTAACAGAAAATCTTGAATTAAAAATTGAATTTAATTTTTTTCCTCTTAGAACATGTGAAAAAAGCAATCAAGTTTTGGAGAGACCAGAAAATATGACTGCTGTTTTGAAAAAAAAACTAGATCAATTCTCTCAAACAAAAACCTAGAGATCAGTTACTGTCTGAGTTGACAATTGGACACAACTCCTGAAAGGGCTACTATAGGCAAGTTGTAAAATATTAACAAGTGTTTTAGTGAAAATTAATAGCCCACGTGAAGATGGAATCAACTAATACATAGTAATTTTTTTAACCTACGCATATTTCTGTTGAAATCCAACTATCATTGGAAGCAACAAAAAAACCATCTCTGAGGATGTTGAGATCGCTTTGCAACAAAAATAGAGTTTACTTTTTATATTCACTTTGCAAAAAAAATATAGTTTTCTTTCAAAATACGGAATTTATAATTTTATATGTTATATTTACAAGTAAACAGCAGCTTGAGTAATTTGATTCATGAAACAAACATAAATTAATACTCAAGTATAGTCAATGATAAATTAAATAGCATAGATAGAAACAATATGAAGTATGCCAAGCCAGATGTAGAATGACAAAGAATGCACACAATATGGGAATGCTTTAGCCTTTAGTTACCATTGACTCTCTTTTCATCCATTTGTCAAACCATGGCTCTAGCCTTTTAGGTTTACAAAGTATAAATAAATTCAAATTTTCTATTTATACCTTGTTTTTTTAATTCTTTTTATTAGTTCACACTCACCTTATATATATATATATATATATATATATATATATATATATATATATATATATATATATATATATTACAAATTTTCAATCGTTAATAAAATGAGTTTTTATTCATCCAATCAAGTTCAAATAATTTTTTTTAACCTGTAATGGATGACAATTGATGTTAATACAGTTTTTTCAAATATTTATTCATTAATTTATATTTAAAAATGTGATGTCCTAGTCGGATTGGAACAGTGGATCTACATATTTGAAAACCAGCACTTTTACCACTGAACTAACTTTTCCAGAGCTAATAATTGCTTAAAGATGTACTATATGAAATTATAAGAAAAAAGTTATTTGCAATAGTGAAGCATTACAAGAAGTGGATAGAATAAGAAGTTAAAAACCACTATCAGCTTCTTAAATTATAGAGGAAAAAAGAAAGCAAATAAATAGTAACAATCAAAAATCATAGTCCAACACCATATATTGTGTAAATAGGAAAAAGGAAAATTGTAAGGAAATTCGCTTTATATTTTGTCACTTGATATTGTGATTCTGTTACAATATATACATATTTATATTATTTGTAATTATAAAATAAAAAGTAACTAAAATAAAATTTTTCTTTGTCGACCTCAGTAGAAAATGACTTTAAAAAATTATTTTTCAATATTACTTGTTTTCAAGCTTTTGGCCTAATTTTTTTAAATAAATTTCACATGTGTATACACTTAAAATTCATCAAATACTCTAAATTTAGAAGGTATTTAAATTAGGAAGAAATTTAATCAACTTATTATGTCACCTTGTATATAATTTCAAGCATTACAGCAATATAAAATGATATGTAATTTTGGCTTGGACTATGCATTAGCTAAAGAGAATGTTTACACCCCTTTCAGAAAGGATATCTGGCTGCACTACTGAATTTTTCTACTTTACTTTATTTGAGTAAATAATGTTTGGGTTTATATAATTAGTAAACACACTATTCATTAAGCATACTTATTATTATTAACTATATTTATATGTTAACTATTGTATATATATATATATATATATATATATATATATATATTATCTACAATATAATTAAAAGGGAAATTTGCAACTATATTTTAAGTGGTTCTTTGCATGATGATACTGCGTTATTAATATAAATTTTTAATGATTTGCTCAAAAGACAAAGCTGTCAATATTGAATAGAAATACAAGGGATAATACCACTGGCTAAAAGGAATGTAACATTGATGAAAGAATTATTTTATATTTAATCATGTGTTAATAAGTATCAACTGAAAGAAAAATTATTTAATTTTCAATTAACCTTTACAAAAATGTGTAATATTTATGTATTTCTAAACATGTGCATTATTTCTTCAGTTCACGGATCAATACTAAAGCCTAAAAGTGACAATGTAACTGATATTAATAAAGCTATCAGTGATTTGGCAATTGATATCAGTAAAAAATATTTTTCACAATTTCATTGCTTAGTTCTTATTGCTCAAAATATAGCATCTGAAACATTTGTAAAATACTTTATGCCTTCAAGTGATATTCAAGTATTACATGTCACAACTGCCAGTAAAGATTGTACTGACCAACAATTAGACACGAGTTTAGAATTTGCATTCACCCAATATTGCCAAGGGTAAGCTACTTATAGTTATACAAAATAGTTTAAATTTTAGTTTACACAGTTTTTGTTATATTATCTGATTCCATTTTAATTTAACCTAATAATTTTAAACTAAAAATACTTGTACATTAGTATGGTTTAATACACTTATTACACTAGCACTTATTTTTTGATTACTGAGGACACCCATTTTGGAAGATGTGTTCCATTGTCAACTCAGACTGTAACTGACCTCTTTGGTTGATTTAGAGTATCCCACCCCCACCCTAATCTAAAACCAAGAGGTCAGTTACGGTCTGGATTGACATAATGGGACACACCTCTTGAAACAGCCATCCTCAATAATATGTAACATACTAACATATGTAAAAGTGCTATTAGTTAATTTTAATTATGTTTTTATAACATTTTAAAATTTGTTAGCTTGTAAATTAAATATTTGATAAGTTTTATATATTTCACTAGCATTAAATTTTGAATACGATTGAATATTCAATATGCTTTATTAAAATGATAACCCATACTGATTTTGTAACCTAAATGTGCCATAAATCCAGTTCTTTCAGCTTACACTTAATTATGGTTTGCTCTCATAGAGAGTTGTATTAATGCACATGCTCGCCATATAAATATGTGCTGTTTTCGGAGTGTCTTTTTTTTAAGTGTACTAAAGTATACAATAAAACGATTTATTATTGATGCCTTGAATTTTGTAGTCCATTGCATTCGGTGAATCTTATCACAAACAATACACACGCACACAAAATCATTTACTGGCACAGATATGTCGATGATATCATAACAATATACAGAGGCAACACCCGTCAATGCGAAAAATTCCTCACCTACACTAATAAAATACACCCAAAGCTCCATTTCACTTTAGAAATTGAAACCAACCGATCCCTAAACTTCCTCGACCTAACCAGAACAAAAAGTCACACACAAAAACACAGCTTCAACATTTACAGGAAACCAATAACAACAGACACACTTATCAACAACACCTCAAACCACCCTGTCCAACACAAACACGCTGCCTTCAGATCCATGTTCTATAGACTTAAAGAAGTCCCAATGACCACCAAAAACATAAAAAAAAGAACTAGACTCAATTACATATTTAGCATACACAAATGGATACTACACCACAATAATAGACAAACTATGGTACAAAATACAAAAAAACACTAAAATTAACACTACAGACAGGGAAAACAAATACATCACATTACCATACATAAACAAAACAACAAACGAAATAGCCCGCAAATTTCAATAAATAGGATACAAAATAGCATACAAAACTAAAATTTAAAAAAATTAAAAATAAAAAAACCAACAAAGATAAACTACAAACACCAGGCGTATACAAAATGAACTGCTACAAATGTAACAAATTCTACTTTGGACAAACAGGTCACAGCTTTAAACAAAGAGTCGAGAAACACAAACAGAACACCAATCAACATTTTACAATCACATAAAAGAAACAGGATACAAATACACAAACATTTACCATAACCTAGAAATCATACACATCAACAAAAAAGGACCACATCTCAACACACTAGAACAATATGAAATTTACAGCACACAAAAACACAAAGTACAAACATATTATACGAACAAACACAATACAAATCATACATATTCTTTGATACTATCGAAAACCTACCTTTAAAACCGTCACCGCTTGAGCCTACATCTCCAAGCAGAAGACACTGATCTCAGTAAGTTTTAACAAATTTACTAAATTTAAAATTGGGATAGTCATAAACTATTGTTTAAGTGATTAATATTATTGATGGTTAAATTAGAGAACTTTTACATTCTTTAAAATACATTTTAAACCAGTTATACATTTTATGGGTTTCAATAGTTTGTATTTTGTTACTGTATTAATATCTGAAGGTACTGTATAATCCTGTTATAATAATGCAATTTAAAAAAATGAAAAATCTTTTTAGAGTTTATTGTTTTTATTCAAAATTATATCTATTTAATGCTACAATATTATATATATATATATATATATATATATATATATATATATATTCTTGATATTTTACGTTATCCATTGTTTTTCCGTTGCACTGACTTTATGAAGTTAATATATTACTATTGTAGTAATTTTATCCACCATTAAGTGCAATGATTTTACCTTGTGTGATGAGGCACCTTTCGGTCACTTGACCATTGTTCACTCGTGTGCCTCATCACACAAGGTAAAATCATTGCACTTAATGGTGGATAAAATTACTACAATAGTAATATATTAACTTCATATATATATATATATATATATATATATATAGGAATTTTTGGAGTAGATAGGAGACTGACATACTTACCTAATGGCAATAGTCCTAACTCTTGGAAATAAACACATATAAAAACTTAACACACTATTGAAATATTTCGATCAAAAATGATCTTCATCAGTCAAGAAAGAGAAAAACAAAAGACTGAAGTGAACCACAGATGTGTATAAATATCCAAATGTCACAGGTTTATGATATAGTGCTATATGTGATGTGTGTAAATATTGATTACTTGAAACTAGATATTAATAGTCTGTCAGAAGGAAGGTAAATGGAGTTGTTAAAAATGATATAATTTTGGGGGAATGTAAAAGGAGTTTTATCTGATGTTGAGGTTAGGAGGCTCTCTAGATTTGGTGTACTACTGGTATGACAACTCCCTTCTTCTCAATTCTGAAGGATTGCAATCAGGGGGGAGGGCCTTATTATTTTGGTGGTATAACCACCATTGAAAGATATGATGTTGTGACTAGCATATATATATAAAATTTGGTGGAACAATTGTATACAGTTAACAATAATAACAGTATAGTAAACTCCCGATTATCCGTGGAATAGGGTGGCCCGGCAACGCCGGATAACGAATTCCCCGGATAATCCGCTTATGAACAAAGAATACGCAAAACGATCGATAATCGATTATTATACCATAAGTTACACAAATAATGACCCCGGTTAATGCAATTCACAAATAATCTTCAGAGGACAAAATAAATACAGAAAATAATTTAAAATGTCGATGTATTTGACGGATTATAACATGTACATTTATATGTCTAACTATTTACAATACGTACATAAGTATATGTCAAAAGTAAGTATGTATGTACATATGTAATTTCCTTTACACATAATACAGTACTTTCACTTTTTAACAAAAAAATCTGCCACTTTCATCTGTTTTTTTGTGAGCATTGATTTAGCTTTAATGTGCGATCTAAGTGTCTTGAGAACCATTTTGTCACACAGTGTCTACTTGTGTCATGTGTGTCACAAAACCATAAAGATCGATAATGTATATGACAGACATGGATAATGCATATGTCACGTCTTAGACTATTTATAGCCGAGATTAGCTGACATTTGTTTACAATCTTATGATATACACATTAGTTTTTCGGGCGTCCAAGCATTTTGTCATTGTCTCTTATATACAGCAGTCCCCTTTTATTTCGCTAGCCCGCTTCGGGATGCTTCCTTTTCAATGTAAAAATTAATACTTACATATTTATGTATCTATTCCCTTCATCTTAACTTCTATTAAGCCTTGTATGTATTTACGTCGTAATTCACCGTTTGGAAATTTAAACCCATGAATCTGATTGGAATAAAAATTGGATATTTGTAAAACAATGGCAGACCCCGGATAATTCGCCCACGGATAATTGGGAGTTTACTGTATAAATTTAGTACAATGGAAAAATAATGGACAATGTTAAATATCCCAATATATATATATATATATATATATATATATATATATATATATATTTTTTTTTTTTTTGTCCTAAAATGTTATTAGCTTTTGCTTTTGTAAAATTTGAGGTAGCTTAAAAATCGTTTAAATTAAATAATTATCAACACTTTGAGCGCTGAAGATATAATCATGAAACTTACATTTATATAAACACAATTACTTTATATTTGAATATATACATAAAAAATAACGTTTTATAACAGTCACTTTAAAAACAGAAGTGCACTAAAACGTTTTTTACAAAACTAAACACATCAAACACAATTCCACTGCCTTCATTTTAACAAAACAACTCTTTATATATGAAGACAAAAGTTACTTATACATCTAAATTTTTTTTTGAGTAATAAACCCCTAAACATGGATCTTTGCATAATGGGACATGACATTTACAGCACCAGAAACATGTGTCTTTCGTCTTGGATTTCCTACTCCCTTTCGATCCCTTTGCAGAACACACTTTACAGATTCTTTGTGTTTGTAAAATGGCAAATAACTTGACAGCCAATGTTTTTGACAGCCACTGTTAGAGGCTTTGCTTCATAAAAGGAACGATTGTTTCAAAACAGGTCAGCAAGTAAACTCTTACGTATTAACTCAGTTAAGTATTATTGAATTATAGCATATACTTAAATTGAATTATTATTCTAATTATCATTGTGGTTTTCTATTGTAATTTACTTGTGAGTTTAAATAGTTCTATTGCTTTCAGATTTATAATACAGGTGCCACAGCCACTATGTTTTTTGCACATACTACAAAATGTAACTAAAAAATCAATGTACAGGCTGAATCCACGGCTTCTATTTTTGCCAACTGTAAATAAGCCAGTAATAAGTCCTGAACTTTTTTCTACAAAGCATTTAGAATTTTTTATAGACAATTTGGTTGTGGATTTACTTCAAAATGTATCTAACGGTAGTAAGTACTACAACACCTACTCTACAATTATAGTAACACTTGATTGACTAGTGACACAAGTTAAATAATATCTCAACGGAATGAACTGAATGTCAAAAGTGGCAGGAGATAGTATAAAAAAAAATTATCCATGAATATTAGATTTAACCATAGAATATGTATTAACAGTATCAACAATAGCCCTATATGTGAAAACACGATCATTAACTTTATAAAAATATGACTTGCACGAACTTATAAAAAAAAATATTTTTAACAAACCATTCCTTTAATTATAAATCATATCAGTTTTCATATCACAAATCTTCAACATAAAATATGTATTACACAACATCAAACATAAAGCCCATGGTTAATGAATTAGTACTAAATTAATTAGTTAATATATATTATAGTAAACAAATAATTAAAATTATATATACATTATTTTCATACACATATATTTGTGTTGTTAACAAAGTATAGTTAAGTTAATAAGATTCATTTTACTGGTGGAATAAAACTAACAAATACATATAATGAATTAAAATTTAATTCCAAACAATCTATTTCGATGCTATTTTTCTGCATAAGTAACACAACTTGCACTTGTAAACATATTGAATTCACTGAATAAATCTTAAATAAATATTGAAACCCTAAGTCAAAACTTTTAACTTACTTGCGGATGCGTTTCGAAATAATCATTTCATTGACAAACCCAACCTACTACTGCCAGCCCTAGCTCAAGGTTGCTCTTACATGATTTATGGGTGTGGTGGGGATGAGGTTTAAGCGAGTTGGTTATTATATAATGGAAAAGGATGTTAGATTCGAAGTTTGTGTGTGGTTGTTTAAGATATGTTGTTTTTCTGTTGTGTGATCATTGAATATTTCAAACTTTTCTGTAGTGCTTAGTTTTTTACTGTGGTTTAATATGTGGAGAATATTAAAATTAGTATGTACGAGGGCTGTTTTTTTTCAACTTCCGACTGTACCGCTAGACGGCAGGGCAAGCGACATCGGCCAGTAATGCGCGGCAATCAACTGCACACCTCTCCAACTACAACCTCACTCGTTTTTGGGCGTCCGACGCCATTACCAGTTTATCCAGTGACACACAAACATGGCTACCTTGATAGAATCTCCCGCCAAGTGTGAGTTGCGAAGTGTCATTCGTTTCTTGCAAGCTGAAGGGTTATCCGCAGCAGAAATTCACTGTAGAATGAAACGAGTATACGGTGAAAGCTTTATAAGTGACAGTGCAATGCGTGATTGGTGTAGTAAATTTAAAGATGGACGAGTTGACATTCATGATGAAGGGGGCCAAGGACGAAAGTCGATCGCAAACGAAGACCTCGTTGAACGAGTTGACCGAAGTGTAAGAAGCAATCGGAGGTTTACGATTACGGAGATATCCAATCAGTTTCCTGATATTTCAAGGTCAGCCCTATACACTATCGTAACTGATAAGTTAGGCTACAAAAAACTTTGTGCTCGATGGGTGCTGAAGATGTTGACTGATGACCTCAAAGCTCAGCGAATGGAATCAGCAAGGTCTTTTCTGAATCGTTACGAAGCTGATGGCGATGATTTTTTGAACAAAATCGTGACAGGAGATGAGACATGGGTTCTGTATGACACCCCAGAAACGAAACAGCAGTCCAACAATGGATGCATTCAAACTCTCCAAACAAACCCAAAAAATTCAAAAAAACGTTCAACAACAGAAAGATTATGGCCACCGTGTTTTGGGATCAAAAAGGTGTTTTGCTTGTCGAGTTTTTAGAGCCAGGGACCACAATCAATGCGGAATGATACTGTGGTATGTTACAACGTTTGCAGAGAGCTATCTAGAACAAAAGGAGAGGAATGCTCACATCAGGAGTTGTGCTCATTCATGACAACGCCCGTCCTCACAGTGCTGCTTTGACGAAATGTCTTCTTGATGGGTTTAAATGGGACATTTTTGACCATCCGGCGTATAGCCCTGAGTTAGCGCCGAGCGACTATCACCTTTTCCCAGAACTGAAGATGATGCTAGGAAGGCAGAGCTTCCGAACTGACGACGCGCTGCAAGTCGCCGTGAAAACCCATCTCAAATCACTGGCGGCAAACTTCTATGAAAGAGGTATTAAGAAGCTTGTACACAGGTATGAAAAATGCCTCAATTTAAAAGGCGATTATGTTGAAAAGTAACTAATAATGTACCTAGCTCTTGATAATAAATTTATTTAATTACTCTCACTAGTTTTACTTTTATACTACATCAGAAGTTGATAAAAAAACAGCCCTCATATGGGTGTTTTGTATTTGAGTTGGGTAGCTGGATTTTGGATTTATGTTTTTTATCTCAAAGATTCAAAGAACATGTGAATGTCAAAAAAAAGATAAATCTGAAATCCAAGTATGCAATGCATATACAAAACACCCAATACACATAGACAAACATACATACTAATTTAATATTTTCCATATTATACCATAGTAAAAACTAACCAGTACAGAAAATTCTGAAGTATTCAAACATCTCACAACACAAAATCTTATATCTTAAACGACCACACACACCTTAACACACTGTTCCATTATATAATAAACACCCAGCTTAACCAACAACCTCTCCAAAGTTAGAATTCATATGCCTGCATGCTTGAGTGATCGTCAGCAGTAGCAAGTTGGCTTCATCAATGAAACGATTGTTTCAACATGCATCAGTAAATAAATTAAAGTTTTCACTCAGTTATTCAATAATTGCTTATGATTTTACAAGCATTTGTCACAGGTTGCCACAAGATTTTGTATTACCATAGAAAAAAAGGTCTCCCTTTTCAAATTAACTGGAAACATAGTTTTTGGTCTAGTCATCATGAACCTCTTCCCAGTAAAGTCAGATTTCTGATACATGAAAAGAAAATAGTAAATGAAGTAAATGAATTGCTTCTGATCAAAATCTATAAATGATGTGTCTCATTTGTAGTGTGTGGGCAAGAATTGTTATAGATCAAAGCAAAGCCTTTAGTGAGCTTTCTGCAGTGCTTGTTTTAAGTTGCACAACACAGTTTTCTACACATCTAGTAGCAACCATTTGTGATAACGGTTTCACCTCATAGTAAAACATCAACTAAGGGAACACCGTGTCTGTCCAAAAACACTATGAACATGATTTTGCAAATAAAATATTGACTTCAATTCAATAGGGTTAATTGAACTATTATTTTTCTAAACACTTTTAACAGTTAAATTTCAAAAAAATCCAATCAACAACAGATATATCTAGATATACATAGATAACATCAGCTTTTAGTTATCTGCATTACAGTCAGCAATTTTTAAAAGAGTTTAATACTTCAATACGTCTTGTGCTTTAGAGAAATTGAATTCGATAACTTTCTATATTCCAATTTACAAATTTTTAGTTAATCAGTTTAAAATAATATTTTAAAACTCAGTATGATTAAAACCTTAAGGCAATAAATGTTTTTCTACAAGGGCATTATTTTGACTTCTCGATATTGTTTACTGTAAAATGTAATAACATAATTACTACAAGCAGCCATAGAAAAACTAAAGAAATTAATGTGACATTTTAGATTTCCATTAATTTAAATTAATTAAGAAATTAAAATAATTGGCCCACTAGACCACAAAAGCATAAGAGTCAGTCTGGCTGTATTCATAGGGGAGAATGTGGTTAGCAACAAACATTTACCCAAACGTTTATCCTGGTCACAACCAAATTCCCCCAGTTATGCTTTTGGTGCAGGAGAAACAGGATTAAATTGGATTGCTGTTTCACAGGTAAAATTTTGTTCGCTTATTTGCGAGGGTGGCTCACCTGGGCTAACTTTTAACTTAGCCAAGGGCGGCTCCATAGGAGGGACAGTAAAGGCAATTGCCCCCTCCCCCATGAGAATTTGGGTACTATTTTTTTTTTTAGAAATATATTTTTTATATTCGGAACATATTTAAATTTATCCCAGTTTACTTATAAAAATGTTTTTTTCGTTTGATTTTTATTTTAAATCAATGTATATTGTTTTTAGATTTATGTAATGTTAATTGTAGAAATTCATCTATAACAGTTCCACCCAGCATAAACAACACTGGCATGTTACAAGTCGCGCAATAGTTCCGTACCCACCCGGCTATACTAATAGTCTGTGTACTACGACTCCGCTTTGTCCTCATCAGACCGAGCTGTTTGATAAAACGATGAAAGATAAACAATATTTTGTATTATGTACAAAATAATAATTTTAGTTTCTGTGTAAGTTTAGGTAAAATGGATGTTTTGATGAAAGAAATGCCAAATTTCCTTTGATTTTTAAGTACAAGAAAATCAGCTTAAAATTTAATTTTCAGGCCTTTATTTTTGAAAATTTTCTGCCCGAAACCACCCTATGTTTTCCTGCTATCGTGAGAAACTCTACCTTGGAGCCGCCCTTGAATGTAGCTAGCTATTTGTTATTTTGAGTCATATTATTTATTAAATGCATACAACATATCTTATTTAAATGACACAGCTATGTATTACATAAACAGCAGCACACAAATATCTAAATCATTATCAGAAGTTCAAACCTAAAAGCTGATATTAAATTTAAACAACTTTAATTATTATTATTTAAAGAATAAATAAAATTATTGCTAAGTCTTTACAGGCAGCATTAGGCAGTTTCGGTTGTCAACCAATGACTGGGAATTAAATTCAACGATTTTAGCAGAACAGAAAATACAAGAATGACATGATGCCAACATTAATCTTTATCCAGATAAAATTAAAAATCTTAAAGGAAAACGTAAGTTAATACAAGAAAATTTTATTTTAAAAAATGTTCGATGCACCCAAAAATTATTAACTTCCATGGTTTTAACAATTAGCTAAGATATAATTTTATGAAATTTTTTCAATCTGCAACTAAAATTTTGTTTGATTTATTAACAAGTTGACTGGTGATTTTCAAACAATTTCATTATAAGAAATTCTGAAATATTTTATTTTACATAACATGTTTATTCTTTTGAAATAATAAGTATGTTGAAATGTAATTTGTCAAGAATTTTTATAGATATACTGAAAATGTATTTATCAAATTAAAAAAAAAAAGTTATTGTTAGGCTGTGCTGGAACCCTGGAAAAATTTGAAACTCAAAAACAGTATTTATTATTATTTATAATTCAGAAAATTGTTACTTATTTGGACCCTATTTTAAAAATTGTAAATATTTAACATCTAGGTTTACGACTATCAACAATTCACTACCCTCCATATGCCATTTTAGAACCTGTTTTTGATGGGTCAGATATCAGAATTGCAAATGTGTTTGCACAAGTTCACAACTGCCAGATGGTTATTACAACACCTACAGATGGTCAAAGATGGGGTGATGCTTATAGCAATGGCAAGGGCACAGGTGATTTGACTTGCTTTACTAACATAATTCATTAAGATTATGATTGCTTTGAGAATCTTGCTAGTTATTATTAATACCTTTTGCATTAAACAAAAATTCAGACAAGTATTTTTTTTACTTTTCGGTAATTTTTTTGATAGTTTAAAATACTTTTGTCTGTATTTTAGGGTTTATATTAATGGGTGTACATTGATTACTGTACGTTGAACTTATATTGGAGTGTTTTCATACCAAATTTTTTTTAATCATAATTTTGAAAAAAATTATTGTTTAAAATAAAAAATCTTTGCTTTAGATTTTTTAATATTAAATCACTATATTTTTTTAAAATATAATATATTTTGAGTTTTAATAATTAAAATATAAAGAAAGATTTTCACTGTAGAAAGCTACTTTCTATTTTCACCTAAAAGATTACTGACACTAGGCTTAAGCAAAACAATTAACCTGGTAATACAATAAAACCTCAAGATGTACAACACAAAAACTGCTAGAATTAACCCGCATTAAATTATAAACATCATATACAGTAAAGTATCGAAATTCCGAGCCCTGATATTTCAAACCTATTTCTATTTGACCGTAATTTATATATTTGAAAGAAAATGATAAGTCTGGTTTCTCCAATATCTGTGTATCAATTCGGTATACAAAAGAAATCAGTTGGGCTTCCTAGAAATGTTTATACCAATACAGTATGCAAAGGAAATGAGTCTAGCTTCCAAGAAATGTTTATAACAATACTGTGTGCAAAAGAAATGAATCAATCTTCCAAGATATGTTAAATCAATACTGTATGCAAATGAAATGAGTTGGATATAATGGAAATGAGTCTATAAAGTTATTTAATCCACTTTTAATTATAGTATTAAAGTTCATTAAAACTTGTATTTCGCCTAATGCACAGGTACATATTTCCGTGTAATTCGAGTTTTCAGTAATCCGAGGGAGTCTCGGTTCCATCTACCTCGAATTATCGAGACTCTACTGTATATGTTTCATCAATCAAACCTCTTACTTTCATGAGTAATGTTGTTGCATTAGTATGGTGTTTGAAATAAAGAAATATTTTAGATAAACTGTCATAATCTTTTACATCATTTAAAAAACTGTAACAATGAAATCATTTTCTGTTCTCAGGTATTATAGGTCAGATTTTAAATAACACAGCAGATGTTGGGCTTGGAGGTCTGTATACCTCCAAATCAATGTATAAGCACCTTAGCATTACAACAATATATGCCATTACAGATATTACACTGCTAGTACCTCGACCCAAGATGATATCAAATAGACTTCTCCTTCTCATGCCTTTTGATCCTCTTATATGGAATACATTGCTCGTTACTGTTCTGTTGATAACTGTCACGGTTATTGTAAGCAACAAGGTATATTATATAAAAATCTCGAGATCAAACGAAGTAACAGGTATGGTATTTTATTTACAAAACACATCTATGTGGATCAAGCAAAGAATATTATTATTATTATTTATAAATGTGGATTTTTTCAATAGAATGAAAACAGATGAAAAAAAAGATACAATGGGTTCCTCTAGTTTTGATTAAAACATTCCAACAGTATTTTGTGTTTAAACACTTGGACATGTATTAATATGTAACACTGGCCTGGTAGCACTCATTTTGCTTTTTATTGAGAACAGCCGTTTTGGAAGATGTGTTCCGTTGTCAACATTGACAGTAACACCAAAACTACTGTCCTCATTAAACAACAAAATAAGCGCTACTATAACATTAAAATTTAATATTAATAAAAGTCCAAGTCTTCAAGTGTAAACTGATAGCTAAAGTTGAAAAGGGAATCAAATATTAATATTTTCATAAGTAATTATTTAAAAATCAAAGTGAAAATTAATAACCTACTAATATGTTTTGACCCTGTAATTTCATTGACAAAGTCTAACCTGATACTCCTAAGTTGATAGTTTTCACTTAGTCCTTTAAATAATTACTTATTCATATAATTTAATTCCATCTTCCCATGAACTACTGTTTTTAACTAAATCACTTGTACTAATATCAGTAAGTTATACTTACCTATAGTATCACTTCCTGCTTTGATCATTGGGGACGGCAGTTTCAGAAGATGTGTTCCATTGTCAACTCAGCCCGTAACTGACCTCTTGGTTGTTCTAGGTATTGGTGGGATATTAAGTGTATTTTTAAAGGGTATTGGATGTTATAGAGTCAAAACTCACACACACATTCTTATATTATAAACCCCAAATACTCTTTATAAATACATCTAATATCCCTATCCTTATATCTAGATTCACCTCCACTTTAACCTTAAACAGCCATGAGGTCCGTAACAGTCTGAGTTGACAATGGCACAGATCTCCTGAAACAGCCATCCTCAATAATCAAAACAGGAAGTGCTACTATAGGCAAGTGTAACATACCATCAAATGTACAAGTGTTTTTAGTTAAGTGAAGTCAAGTGAAGATGGAAACAAATATCACAAATATATTCATTAACAAGAATTTCTTTACTTCTAGTTATTAGTTATTTATTGTTAATAAATAACTACTGTAGCAATATCAATATGCAAATGCCCCTGGACCACAGGGGTTTTTTTCGCATGCAAGCACACTCACCCTTACAAGTGCAAAAGATTAGGACAGACCCAAGATGGGCCATATTTCCGCTATATTGGTCATTTAGTGGTACCTACTAATCAGAGTCTAATTTTTTAAATTGTAATTTTAAATAAAAAGAGTTAATAAATATTGAATCTATTTAAAATTGCAAGAACAATGATACCAAAACAAACCATGATACGCTTTAGTAGTTATTAGTCACTTAAACGTAATAAGTACAGTGTTTTACAGTGTCTTTATTTCATGTCATCCCCTCATGAACAGTGACAATAAAATGTACATTGTTTAGTATCAATTTTCTCGTAATGATGTGCAAAATTAATTTATGCTAAACTTTCTGAGGTGTGTTGTATATTTAAAATAATTAGAGTTTGATTAAAGTGTAACTGTTTTTATTAGTCTTGGTAGCTCTAATTCTTATGAGTTAAATCTGATTTTAAATATTGCAGTTTATAGTTACATATTTAGAAAATGACCTGCAAAGTCTTATTAAATTATTGTCTAAAGGCTTATTAAATTAAGATGTATGGGATTTGTGTGCTCTTTAAATAATTGCTCTCTTAAATCTTCAATTAAAACAAATCAAACAAATTTTATTTAACCAAAAAAATTATAAAATTACAAACGAAAATACATATTTCTGAAACATTGCGCTAGTTACTGATTAATGAACATTTAACATTTGACTTATGAGGAAATTTACATATTAATAAATCAATGGCTGAAATGGCTCTGTTTTCGAGTTTGCTTGCTTGTTCTTTTCATAATTAATTCTTACAATTTAAACTGAAAACAAATGCACCAAATAATGCATAAATTACATTTATGTACGTATTGAAAAATTTAAAGTTTATTAATTTTGTATTAAACTGTTTAAGCATTTAAATTTTGTGATAGTTCACCAAAGTTTGAATTTGTTCACTTAGCTGTTTTAACAAGGTGTAGCCTCGCATCCTTCTATTGGAAAAACCTTACAAGATTCCCTCGGTCGTGATTTTGAAAAAGGCTTCAGTAACTCAGCGTTCCATCTTTGTACTTGGCGACGTGCACTGACTTCTACATTATGATTACAAGAAATTAAAAAAATGACTGTTACATTAAAAATTGAAAACTAAACATTTCCTCGCTCTTGGAGACGACCGTTGCCTTCTACATCCCGATTGTTAGAGAAGTTAACTTCAGTTGCAAAGCAAGCGTCCTAGCTACCGCGCATCGATGTGCACATATTACTTTAATTTTTGTTTTAAACTCTTCCTATAGATGCCACTACCAACCAGAGATATGATTACTTCTAACAAATCACAATTTTTTGATGTAGTACTATATTGTTACATTTTCGAATATATTCTCGTTCGTTTTCTGAAATTTCCTTTTTTAATATGTAACACCATTTAAAATGTGTTACAAAAGAAGCACCACTAGGTGACTAATATACAAAGCACCGGAAGGGATATGGCCCGTCCTAATCCTCTGCCTTTGTGCGAGTGAGACTACCTAGCATTCAAAGACAAGGCACTCGAATTTGGTTATTACTATAGTTTCAGGTATTTATTACTTATTAGTTATGGAGTGAAGAGGAGTGTGTATGTGTGTGTGTGTGTGTGTATGTGCATGTGTGTGTGCGTGCATGTGTGTGTGTGTGTGTGTGTGTGTGTGTGTGTGTGTGTGCGCGTGCATGTGTGTGTGTGTGTGTGTGTATTTGTGTGTGTGTGTGTGTGAGTGTGTGTGTGTAGTTATACTGTAAGAAACATATATTTTGCTTCTTGAAAAGAGAAGACACTGAAATGAAACAGAAACGAAAAGAAGAAGAACCATAGGAAAAGAAAGGCTTGGAGAGAACTTGTTCAATAATATCTTATTTTTAAATCATAATAACTTATCTTTATGTCTAAGTAAGAGATTATTGTATTAACTGAAATGAAACTGAATATATCAGAAAAGAACTGTGTAATGCTAACATTATTTCTATGTTATCATCTGATTTATGGCAGCTACTAAAAACAGGCAATACTGTACAAAAGTTAACGCCTAAATGAAACACCTACCTAGGCTTTTTAATCACATTTCTACAATTCATAATAAGTAATTAAATTTACATCTAGGCGCAAGAAGCAGCTCTACTTAGGAGTCAAGTGCAATGAATGGGTTGAAGAAGAAAGGGAAGAAAATATGAAGAGGTAAATAGAAATATAACTTCAGAACAAACAGTCCAAAGGTTAAGTATAAGAAGTGTAGACAAATTGAGAGGGTTTAAGAAAAATGTAAATGAATTATCAATATTAATGAAAGAGGCAGGTTAGAAAGAGGTAATGAATCAAAAAAAAAAACAAGAGAAAGTTAATGAGCAGAAAAAAGAAGGGGGAGTAGAAACATAACTCATAAGAAATAGGAGTAATCTTCAATGAAGAGCCTGAAGTAGAAATAAATGATGAAGTTGAAGGGACCAGAATGTTTTTGGTGGAGAAAGAAGTTATGATTATAGACATGTGCTGATTAGAAAACCAAATGTTTCATTTCCCAGGTAATAGAACTTTTTATGTATAACACTTAGTATAGATCTTACACACTGCTATTGTCTGGATAGCCATAACTAAACTAAAGATATTTCTGTTATCTAGGTTTACAAAATGAAAATAATTTGAAGATGGTCATGAACGTTGCAATGGAAATATTGAAGTTACTTTTTAATCAACCTCCATCTTACTTTGTAATACTATCTCCGACTTATAGACATCTCTTTATTAGCCTACAGTTTTTATTCTTTTTTATTACCTCTTTTTATTTGTGCAGAATTGCTGCTATCCTTACTGTTCCAAGGTACTGTATAAATTTATAAATACTTACCAGCATGTATATGTGATATAAATAAGATTCTAACACACTGCCTAATCAAACCTGTGCTGTGGATAATAATTCAGTATTTAAAAAATTAAATCATCAATTTGAATTAAGAATGTTCTGTAGCCATTTTATTAAAACTTACTAATATAGAAAAAAACTAATAAATTTTAAATCCGCTGGTTTCAAATTTATCACAAGTTAAATTCTAATTTTTAAGTCTTGTATTCAATAGTCTGCTTATGATATTTCCAAATTTTTACCCCCAAACTATGATAACATTTTTTATTAACTTTTGTTCTTGAACCAAAAAAGTGTCCACTAACCCATTGCAATATTTTTTTTAGAATGTTGAAACATTTTAAAAGATGGACATTTGTAATGTCACGCTTACCCTTATAATTAAAGTAAATTTTTTCATAATAGATAAGTAAATAATGTTAGTATTTGTATTTGTTGATTCCATCTTCAAGTGAGATACTAGCTTTTACTAAAACACTTGTGAATTACAAATTACACTTTTGCTTTGTAATTTACAACCAGCTCGTCATGAACAGCAACAAGATTTCGATATTTCGACACTTGTGAATATTTTACAACTTGCCTATAGTAGCACTTACATAGGCACAAATACTTAGCACTTACAAATACAAATACACAACACGACAAACCCATAAAATACTTAACAATACCATACAGATCATCCAAAACCCACAAACTCTAACCAACACACTATAAAAAAAATAGCCTACTCCACACATAACACTCTCAAAAATAACAATTTAAACCAACAACAAAATCATCGACATTTACAACACCACTGGAGTTTACGAACTAACTTGTAGTTTGTCCCCCAGTTTTTACATAGGCCAGACAGGAAGGTCATTTTACTTACACTATGAAGAAAAAACAAATGCACTAACAAACAAAAACAACCAATCAAACTTCGCCGAACGTCTCATATCCACAAAACATGACTACATAAACATAATATCCAAACTACAAATTCTTCATAAACTATACAAACATAACCAACATTACACAACTGAACAATACGAAATATAAAAACACTTCAAACTACACCCTACACATATACTCAAGACCCAATCACATTATAACTCACACACACTTTTCAACATCCTAACTCCTAATACTCACCAAATGCACCAACACCCCCATCATAATATCCCACCCCTACCTAGTAACCTATGAAAATCTTGAGATAAGTTACAGTCTGAGTTGACAATGGGATACATCTCCCAAAACGGCGGTCCTCAACAAAGATAAGTAAGTGCTATTATAGGCAAGTTGTAAAATATTTACAAATGTTTTAGTAAATGTTAGTATTTGTATTTGTTTGATATAAAACATGAATAAGGTACTTTTAACTACTAACCTCTTCCTGAAATTTACTCCAGGTACTCAGTTACAGTTGACAGTTAATTATGAAATAAATAAAAGTTATTTTGATTTTCACCAAAAGTGTTTTATAATTCAGTGTCTTTAAACTTTAGAAAATTAATTAACTAAAACCAGTAACTTAGTAGAATTTCCAGCAGATGTGGAATAGAATTGTAAGGTGACAATAGATATTAGAGAATAATAAATAAGTATTATGCTATAATAATTTTGGTTAATTGTTTCAACAGCAACATTTAAATAATAAAAAATAAAATCTGTCACACCCACTTGTGTGAAATACTTTGTGCAGCCACCAATATCTACATATTATGTAGTATATATATTTAAATTAACTTGCCTATAGTAGCATATACTTTTTTACTATTGACAACTGTTTCAGACGGACCATAACTATCCTTATCGTATCCCAGCCTAACCATAAACAACGGCAACAAGAGGTCAGTTACGGTCTGAGTTGTCAAAGGGACACATGTCCTGAAACAGCTGTCCTCAATAATAAAAAATATAAAACGAGTTTTTGTGTTGTACATCTCGAAGTTTTCTAAATTTACTACTGTTGGTATATATTGGCAAAAAATCACTACCACATATGATATTTTTTAGCATACACCTTTCATACTAGATCAGTCCATTGTTCAATGCTGTGAGTCACGAACAAGACTGTTACCCATGTGTGTTATACATTCCACAATAATTTTTAATGAGAAAACACACTCACAATCTAATATTATATTTGAGCATGTGCTCAAACAACTCATACTTAACAACTACTCTATGAAAAATAACACACCACAGACTCAAACTAATACAACACTGTCCATGATTCAAAGCTTTGAAAAATGCACTGATCTAGTGAGAAACACGTCTGCTGAAAAATATCAGTAAGTAGTGGTTTTTTGCCAAGTAATACCAATAGTAAAAAAAGGTTAGTGCTACTATAGGTAAGTGTAATATACTAATATATGTTCAGGAGATTTTAATGAGAATGTTTAACTCAAGCCTTTGTTTAATTAGGTATCATAGACCAATTGAAAGTCCAATAGACTTTGTTAAAAGTGGACTCAACTGGGGAGATGTAGATGACGACTTTATTGGGGGATCGTTTTTTGCTTCCAAACTTTGGTATCACAAAAAACTGATTAGGCAATATCAAATCTTAACTGAAAATGAACTTTACGCCCATTCTCAAAAGGTTGACTTTGGTTTTCCAATAGAACGACTTCCTTCTGGTAAGATATTAAAAAATTAATTCCTAATGAAATTATTAATATACTCATCTGCATTTCTGTTAGGAATATTTCTATATGTTTGAGTACATTTTTCTGCCATTCCTAACTTTTCAATATTCTAGTCTGTTGACGCGTTTCGGATTAACTCCATTTTCAAAACTTCAGTAGTAATCCATCGAGAGTACTTCAAGAGTACTATTGAAGTTTTGAAAATTGGAGTTAATCCGAAACGTATCAACGGAAGAGAATATTGAAAAGTTAGGAATGGCAGAAAAATGTATTAAAACATATTAATTCCTAATAATTAAAAATTAAGTTTTTTATTGTAATCATATTGAATTCACTAATTAGATTATAAGTTATTATGCTTAACTGAGATAATACTTTTGAACTGGGCGGATGAAACAGTTCTGGCCAAATAACCTTCTTTTGCCTCAGTAAGACAGCTTTACCCTGTGTCTCCTAAGCCATCTTAATTGTATAAACATGTAATTTTTTATGCAATAAATAAACGTAAACATTTAAATAAACGTTTGTAAAAAAACCATCGTTATTTGAAAACATACAAATCAATATTGAAATCGAAAAGGGACTACAAATTTTCTTCCTACATATACCAGAAGAGAATAAACGCCGCCTTCAAGGACATATACTGCAAAGTGCCTTCATGCTTTATTCCTTCCTTGCTTTGGAACTCTGTGCAACAGGACAAGTTTTTGTAATCACTTCCAACCAATTCTAAGTAAAAAAATATACTTACTTTACTTTACTTTATCCAATGCCAGATCTTGGTATTTCTGCCATTCTCCTCCTAGTCTCCCAGTAGACACAATGCAGGCTTCGCTCTTACACATCTTCCAATGCTGTACAATTTTGAAGATGTGGAACATCCATCTTTTGATGGTTGCACAGAGGGTAAATTTCTGAAGCTGCTAACTCTATTTTATATAGATGGGCTTGCAGATAGTCATGGCCAGTAAGCATTCTGAATCTGGCAACTTCCACTAAGTAGGCTATGTGGTATTAGTACTTTATTTGGGCTGGCCCCCTCCATATCTTTCAGCTCTCATTTCTTTTTGGCTTTCCCTTGTTTTTTCATTGGTGGTAGATTCAATCAAGCTTCTTGCTCTCAATAGAGATATAGGATTGTCAGGCTGTGTTAAGGTGTTACCTCTCTTCGCTACTGGTCTGCGCGTTTATTTCCTTCAATGCTGACAAGGCTAGGAGACCATTGCAGCACTGTGGGGGACAAAGTTGGTCGCATCCACAGCATACTTTAAGCTATTTGTGTCCCATGGATAGTGCTAAATGACCAGCATAGTTGGCTGAGAACCCAAGCCAAACAGTGACAATGCAAAACTGAATACACTCAAGTAAAAAATTAAAATAGGATAACATTTTTATTTTTCATGGTAGAACTGTTTCAATATTTTCATCTCAGTTTAATTAGTTTTCAAATTATTTGATGCATTTAAAACTAAATTACAACTGCTTCGAAAGGTAAATTTATAGTGAATTAATGGTAAATTGCTTACACAGACATCAGCAAGCTCGCCAAAGCTTGTAATGGGTAAACAGCACCACCAATTTTTTATGTTCAGCAAGTAAGTTTAAAATCATTACCTCAGTTACGCAATAACTATGTGATTTTAGTTACCTAGATGACCTTTAGCTTGATTAACTAGTCTCAGTGTTTGTTCTGATTTCAAGGCAATTTCTGGGTATTTTCCCTATGTACTTTCCCATAACGGTTCCTTATCTAGGATATCTTGCAGAAGATTCACAACAAGTTTATATCTTACTGCTACCTTTCTGAGCATTAATTCAGGATGTTTTAAAAGAACGCTTTCTTCAATGATAATGTTTAACATTTTGAGTGATATACCCTCATTTTGCATTTTTGCTTCCACATTATAAACTACTTCTCAGCTTTCCGAACACTTTAAAATTTTATAATCACCTAAAAGTTTACACATATATATATATATAAAATCAGCATTGTTGAAGAATAAGCTGTTCTAGGTATAGTATGGAGTTTTTTTTTTTGTGGAGAGTCACCATAAAAAGTCTCTTTATTTTTATGTCAGTCTAATGTCAAAGCTAACCAGATTAAATTAATTTTTTCTGAAGGTCAAATATGACTTATACTCTGCATCAAATATATCTCTATTACAAAATCATTTTAAAAATTTATACTCTAAATCAAATGCCTGGTGATATGTTGTGAATAGTGTTTTTTTATTTTTCAATTCCTTTTATTAGTTCACACACTCTTCTTATATATATATATATATATATATATATATATATATATATATGAAGTTATTATTATTATTTGTAAATAATTTTTTCCACCACTAAGTGCAATAATTTTACCTTATGTGATGAGGCACCTTTTGGTCACTTGACCATTGTCAAATCACTGAATTAATTTTCTCAATTTTTCTGGTGTGGATGTTTTGTCCGTGATGTTGGTATTTGATGACGTAAAACATGTTTCTTCTTGAGCCGCGTGTATAATGTTTTTGAATAGTACGTCGTCTACATATGTTGTCTGTAGGTTCAGTGTAACGGAAAAATAATGGACAACATGAAATATTTATACAAATTACAATTTGTTGCAGTTTAATTTGTATATGCCTGGTGCTTGTAGTTTATATTTGTTGTTGGTGTTGTGTTGTATTTTGTATTGGAAACTGTTATTAGTTTTGTATGGTATTTTGTATCCTGTTTTTTGAAATTTGTGTGCTTTTTTATTTGATGTTTTGTTTATGTATGGTGTTGTGATTTATTTGTTGGAGGATCTAAACATTCTACAAACCATCACCAAACAAAACTATTTCACTCACAACTCAAACTTCTATCCACAACCAGATTTTCTACCCATGGGAAGTCCTATCAACAGTGGCCTAAGCGAAATTTTCCTACAACATATATAAAACACCAAGATACTCACTAACAATACATACTTACACAAAATCATTTACTGGCATAGATACGTCAATGGTATAATAACACTATATGGAGGCAACACCCCACAATGCGAAAACTCCTCACCTACACTAATAAAATATATCCAAAACTCCACTTCACCTCAGAGTTTGAAACCAACCGAACCCTGAACTTCCTTGGCCTAACCATAACAAAAAGCCACACACAAAACCACAGCTTCAACATTTACAGGAAACCCACAGCGACAGACAACACTTAAAAACCACTTATCCACAACACCTCAAACCACCCTATCCAAGACAACACACTGCCTTCAGATCCATGCTCCATAGACTTAAAGAAGTTCCAATGATCACAGATAACATAAACAAAGAACTAGACACCATTAAATATTTAACATACACAATTGGATACACCACCAAAGTAATAGACAAACTATGGTGCAATATACAAAGAAACACTAAATTTAACACTACAGAGAGGGAAAACAAATGCATCACAATACCATACATAAACAGAACATCAAATAAAATAGCCTACAAATTTCAAAAAACAGGATACAAAATAGCAAACAAAACTAATAACAGTTTACAATACAAAATACAACACGACACCAACTACAAACACCAGCCTTGTATACAAACTAAACAAGTGCAACAAATTCTACATTGGGCAACCAGGTTGCAGCTTTAAACAAAGAGTCGAGGAACACAAACAGAACACCAACTCAGCATTTTAAAATCACATAAAAGAACCAGGACACATATAAACAGACCATAACCTAGAAATCTTACACATCAACAAAAAAGGACCACATCTGAACACACTAGAACCATATGAAATTTACAAACACACAAAAACACAAAGTACAAACATATTTAAAAAAAACAAACCCATTACAAATCACACATACTCTTTGATACTATCGAAAACCTGCCTTTAAAACCGTAACCCCTTAACCTAACAACTCCAAACAGAAGATACTGATGAAGATCACCACATAGCGATCGAAAATGTTCCGTCGCAATAAGTTTTTACATATTTACAAAATTTCGGATAGTCATAGTTTATGTTACTTTATTTATATTAATTGTAATTATATAATAAAAAGCACCCAAAAAAATGTTTTTTTGTTGATCTGAGTAGGAATTGACATAAAATAATTTTTGTTTATATCACTTGTCCATACATAAATTACTGAATAATATTCTTTTCTGTTTTTATGTAATCATTACTACATTTGAGGACATTACATTATTAACACTATGTTGTGGTGTTTTTAATCACGCTAAATATTATCAAAATCATAAAATTAATTACATTTACACACTCTACACAACTAAACATTTTGAAATATGCAAACATTAAAAATAATGAGCAACACATGCGCTAAACAAACTCTTTTTTAATACTACTACACACAAATTGTTGTCTCAATGGACTCTACCATTTCTGACATTATTATAAACGATTCTGTTAACACATATAGAGAATCTCTATCAGTAAAAATATCTGTGTGTTGTAAGTCCCCACATGGGAGTCATCTTTTATTATACATTATATAGCCCGCCTTACTGGATAGGCTAGACTTACTCTCTCACTAATTACACCTTTTTTTTGTCAGCTGTGCAGATTATGTATTTAATTTTTATTTTGTAATCAATTTTAATAATTATACATGAATACAAAACGATATATTTAGGAAAGATAGATTAGAATTTTAAACTAGATGTAAAGAAAACACCAGATAATCAAGTTATGAAAACTATATCCCAAACTTTGCAAAACATCTCACACAATGACAGCCCCTAATGAAAACAAAAAAAGCATTAGAAACCAGCATTTTTGGAAATAAAGGAAAAGACTTAAATATAGTCAAAAACATTCACAAACAAATAAAAAAATATGAAAAAACTTACAAAATCAAATTCTTCAATAGCAAGGCAATTATCCACTGAGAGTACATTTTACGGGGTGAAAAATAGGAAACACACACACATATTTGACAAGGAAACGCTAGGCAAATTTATGAAAAGTAGTCCTAAAAAGTATTAATTATTAATCACTTAAACAATAGTTTATGACTATCTGAACTTTAAATTTTGTAACAGAAAACGTTCTGTCGCAGTAAGTTTTAACAAATTTACAAAATTTAAAGTTTGGATAGTCATAAACTATTGTTTAAGTGATTAATAAGATTTACCAAACATAATGAACTACAAATTTCAAGTATTTAATTATTATTGAAAGGGATATATTGGGCTAAAGGGGCATTGGGATCTGGGATTAGTCAGAAGGATTATATTGAGTCGAACAGATCGACAAATTGAAGTAAAAGTTAACTATAAGAGTGAGGTGTAGTAAGTGGTATTAGAAAGTAAATATATTAACTTTACATTAGTTTATGACTATCTGAACTTATGTAAAGTTCTTAATTAAGTTTCACTGAACGTAATTGACGACAAAATTCAAGAAAGTAAATCTGTCAATAATTAAGAGAAAAAAGATAATTAAATGCATAATAGAGATTAACCCGTTCATTGCCAAGCTGGAAATTAAAACTTCGTGTGGTGGCCAAATTTTTTTTATTGTTTTATTTGGTTATATAGTGCTTAAAATAGGTAAATATAATATTTACAAACGTTTATTATTATGTACTTAGGAATTACAGTCTCTTATATCCATCACGCGATATAGCGTGATTGGCCATACACGAAGGGATTTTTGCCCATATGGCCAAAACCCGCGATATCGTGTAATGTATTATTCGGCCAAAAAGGTTACATAGTTTACAAATAAAAGCCATTTAAATGTATTAATGGTAATTACTTTAGTTAGCAGACATTTATTATCAGACAAAATTTGAAAAATTCACTCTAGATTGGAATTATACACTCAAAATTTACAAAATGGTTTCAAAATATATAACTATTTAGCATTGCAATCATGCAATTAAAAAAAACAGTCAAAATATAATGGTGGAGCACCTGGACAGTTTTTACACTCATTTGTGGTGTTTACCCTTTTTTTATTTTTATAGCAATTTCTGCAATCTTTTCTAGAAGTTGCATTTATTGTTTTGTCGGTGCAGAGACTTTGCGGTTTGGCTTTCTCAATTTTAGTTAGCTTGTGTTGGACTTGGTCTTCTGTGTTGTTAGTGAGTCAGAGGTTATTTCTGGCAAATAGGATTCAATAATTTGTTCCCTGAAATCATAAAGTGTCATGTTCTTCTGATTAGAATATTTGTTATAGAGCACCCGGGGGTTTACCAGACTCATCCTCAAAGTATGTATACAAATTTTCATATACCATCGTAAAGTTTTCCTTTCGCATGGGTAGTAACTTAGCATTTGATCTTGTAAATCAACCCCGGACATACTTCTGTTGTAATTAATGATGGCTGCAGGTTTTGTTACCACAGTACCACGTTTTGTGGTCACTTCTTGCATTTTGTCAGGAAATTCAGTAGATATATAATTAATCTCTCTCTTGTCCTTCCATTTTCCCATATGAACACCGTTACGACACTGTGAAACATTTTCGCCTTTTTTAGTTTTTTTGGGACTATACTATTTGGATTATCTTTATGTTTCTTGTCCAATGTGCCAGTGCAATATGTATTTTGCTCCAAGAGTCAGAATCTAGTAATAACTCTTCTACCTCGGTAGATTTAAAATGTTTTTTGGACGATCCGGCATTTCACTGAGCCTTTTCGAGGGTCCTGGTTGGTCACTCATAATTAAAACAACAAAATCAACACTCAAATTAGTAAAAACCTAGCATCAACGATTAACTAGACAAAATTATTTCGTATTTACCTTGTCCGAACGCTACTACTCTAGGCACTGGCTGATAAGAACAAAACAAAATGGCTGGTGGCCATTTCCACTACAAAAAGGTCAATCCATTCCCTAGCGGCCAATATAAGTACTAAGCAGCATTTCGCAGTGGCCTCTACAATAATTCACTTAGAATTTGGATAGCAACGACCACGCGATATCGCGTGATTGGCAATGAATGTGTTAAGGGAGCAAGGGTATGAGGCTATGGAGTAGTAAAGTTGAGTGTGGGTAGTCTGTAAGGAGCTATTATCACTGTTATTGAAGAAGAATTACAATGATAATAAGCTACTGGAAATCTTACGTCTTAAGAGATCTGAATCATTATTAAGCTGTAATGTCTTCAAAATAATTTACTACAGGAAATAAATGGCATCAAGGTGTTAATTATTAAAAATAGGGATGGGCCGATTCCGATTCTCGATTCCAGGAATCGTCGATTCTAGGTGGTATCGAGGAATCGTCGATACTCGATTCTTCATCATAAAAGTGTCGATTCCGTGTTTTTAATTTTTGTTTTGTTTTGAGAGACAATATAAATAGGCTTAGGTATTTTTTCAAACATCTTAAGATAAGTAAAGTTCACATTTTTAACTTTAAAATAAGTCATTACTTTAATTTGGTGTTTTTATGCTTTTAAAAATTCCTATTGATAAATCTAGGTTGAAGGTTTTGTGTAGCCTATTTATTACATTAAAACAGAACTTTTAAAAGGTTTTGCCATTTGACCAAGATGTTAACTAAATTAATTATTAGAGAACTAGCTTGTAAGCTAATGTAACTTGAAAGAATCGAGAATTGAAAGGAAAATTTCAGAATCGGAATCGGAATCGAAAATTCTAGGAATCGGCCCATCCCTAATTAAAAAAATTATGTTTTTGTATTAATTAAAGTACAGTGGCTGACTCAAAGACAGACGTAGCAAGTGGAACTACATCAAATACAGGTGTTCAGATTCACTTGTTTCAACTTTTACTATAAAGGCTTACTTCTATGTAATTGTTAAAGAGAACCGTTCTTGACATAATGCACATTCCACACGTGTTTTGGACGCTGTATTAATCATGCGAGTGTAACTTACAAGCTTAATTACATCACATATGATTCAAGTTAATAAATTATAGTAATTTAAATTACTAAACAAGGATTTTGGATAAAATAGACAGAATGATTATGTAGTTTATAATTTGAACATTCTTTAGAATAAAAATATGTTGTACAATCTGACCAAAATATACAATAATCCAGGACTAATTGTATTGTTTTAGGTTTTGTTGCATATTTTACAGTATTAGATAATTTGACAGAAGAGAATGCAATGCAAATGATGTTAATGAAAGAAGCTTTATATTTTGATTTCATTACTTTTGGATTGACCAAAGGTAAGCTGAATAGAGTTGCTAGCAAATTTTCAGACACATTTAAAGAATTAAATTTAAATTTTCATTATTTTTATTTCAGTGTAGACGTCTAAATGCATTTTCATAATGAGGTACATCAATTAAAATTCTCTAGACTTAATTACATACATATATTAGGGATGGGCCGGTTCCAATTCTTGATTCCAGAAATTGTTGATTCTAATGGTATCGAGGAATCATCGATACTCGATTCTCTATTGATTAAAATGCCAATTCCGATTCTTGTTATTTTAACTGTTAAAATACATATTTGGGGTTATTTACAGGACATTTAATTCATTATTAAATGTTGCTCATAATTAGTTACTTTAAATCAATTGAACGATTAAAGCAAATGTCTATTTGAGATCCACAAAAATATTATTATTATTTATGGCGCAACAACAAGACAACAACAACAAGCATGTCTAGTCAGTTTATCACTGCCCTTCTCGCTCTGCTGTCTTACACTCACTCGGAAGGGCTAGACACATACTCTATCTCTCACCCTGTCTCTGCCTGCCACTACTCCACCACCACTTCATACACGTCAAAAAAAACATAAAGAAAATGTAGTCCCAATTTAAACACATACCAGAACATAATTAGAGAAATATTCAATGAAAAACTTCAAAAAATTTTTATCTTTAAATATTTCATTTTGTCATATTACAACTTAAAAATGTATAATAATTATATATTTTTGCAAGTCTTTAGACAATAGATTAATTGTAGTTATTAATATACTCATCTTCATTTCTGTTAGAATATTCATATATCTTTGAGAAGTTTTGAAAATGGAGTTACTCTGAAATATGTCAACAAAGGATAATATTGAAACGTTGGGAATGGCAGAAAACTGTACTCAAACAAATAGATTAGTTCATTAAAACATTAATAACTAAAAAAACTTGTAATATGTTACAATTGCCTATAGTAGCACTTACTTTTATGATTGTTGAAGCGGTCGTTTCGGGAGATGTGCCCCATTGTCAACTAAAGACTGAAACTGACCTCTTGGTTGTTTTAGGTTAGGGTGAGGGTGGGATATCAGGGTAGGGATGTAGATGTATTATAGAGAGTGGTGGTTATGATATCTATAATAAACCTACATTCCTACCCTAGAATCCCACCCTCACCCAAACCTATAGCAATCAAAAGGTCAGTTACAGTCTGTGTTGACAATGGGACACATCTCTTGAAATGACTGCCTTAACAATCATAAAAGTAAGTGCTACTATAGGCAAATGTAACTAAAGTACAACTAGTTTTAGTTATAAACTAGTAGCTCACTTTTATTTTAACTGATTAAAGATGGAATCGATTATAAAAAAAACATTATTTTATTAAACATTCATATAGATTGTTAAATCTAATAAATAAATGTAAATATATTTATTATTGCATTTTGTAGGTTCGCCATATCTAGAAAGTTTCAACCAATTAATCCATTGGATTTTCGATTCAGGAATTTATCAACATTGGGAAGCTGAAATATCAAGAAAGTTCTTAAAGTCTAGAATTCAGAACATATTCAAATACAATTCTAAACTAAATGAAAACATACCAACAATTTTACTTATTACTCATATTGAGGGGCCCTTCATAATGCTTTTTATTGGTTTGATTGTTGCATTTTGTACTTTTGTTGCAGAAATATACTACTACAAATATTCACTTATTTCTTCTATATAGACTATATTTTTATATAATATATAACGCTAAATGGTTAAATTATCTGACAGTCTGATATTTCACCAGGCAACACAAATAAAGAAGGAGTATCATGTTTCAGGTTCAATTTATGTTTGTTCCACTTTATATAATCACTTAATTGATTTAGATGATCTTAGGCTCTATGAATTGCTTACTTCATCAGGAATAACATTTGATGTATAAAACTGAAATTTCACCTCCGGCTTTGTCTGGATATACATATTACTAAGAATGGGCCGAATCAGATTCTCGATTCCATGAATTGTTGATTCTAATGGTATCGAGAAATTGTCGATACATTGATTCTCCTTTGATTAAAGTACCAATTCCGATTCTTGTTTTTTCCTGTTAAAATATGTTTGTAGTGTAATTTATAGGAAATATAATTAATTTTCAACTATGTTTATTCAAGTATTAGTTGCTTTTAATGAACTAAACTATTAAAGCAAATGTCTATTTAAGATCACGAAAGTATTATTATTATTTAAGATGCAACAACATAGGCAATTGGAAGCTTTTTTGCTCTGACTTGTCACCGCTCTTCTAGCTCTGCTGTCTCACTCTTACTCGGGTGGTTTTGACTCTTTCTTTCTCCTCGTCTCTGGCCGCCACTATTCCGCCATCACTTTATACATGCGAAACAAAACACAAAGAAAAGGTAGTTCCAATTTCTCCAGTTATACAAACTGAAATGGTTACTACTGAAGATATATTTTAAATATGAACTTCATATTGAAATTGTTCATATATGTTATTTTAAATTATTTGTTACTTTTGTCCGATATGTTTGTCATGCCTTCAGAACTTCCTATTCATAAATCCAGGTTGAACCTGTGTGTTGCCTATTACATTAAAACAAAACTTTTAAAAGGCTTCATCATATGATCAAAATGTTAACCAAATTCATTATTAGAGATTATCATGTAGGCCTATATAAATATAAAGAATCGAGAATCGACTTAAGAATCAAAAATTGAAAGAAAAATTTGAGGATTGAAATCGGAATCAAAAATTTTAGGTATCTGCCCATCCCTAAACACATCGGCAGATTTTTTGTTAATACTTTTTTCAAAGCCTTCACAATAACAAGCAAATAAACACATACTATAATAGTAACCTTAAGTGAGAATATTAATAAATTTGTCTAGAAAAATAAGACAAAGCAAATACTCAGTAGATGATTTAGTAAACAGTTGCAAACTTGTGATCAAAAATTGCAAAGCTATAGCAAAAAAATGGAAAAATAAATATTTTATTATTATAAAAGTACAACTGCCAAGAAAACAAAAAACACATACAAAAAGTAATGAATTAAAAAATATCAATGTAATAGTTTTCAAAAGTAAAAAATAAAATAAAACTTAAGACATCTGATTTATTAATCTTGGTTCTTTGACTTTATAACAAACTAGCTTACATATCGCATCTACGATATCAGGAGAAATGAATGCCAAGAAAAATTGTTATGAAAAAATTCAATTTAAATATTGTCATTTTAATGAAAATAGATTATTTACATTGAAGAAATGATTAAAATGTTCTTTCTATTCTATTTAAGTATTTGAGTGCTTTTGGATAATTACATCTCTCAATACAATTCTTATCCAATTTAACGAAGAACTGTATTCATGAATTCTATCTTGTATTTAGTGTTACTGAAAAACAACTATAGCCTACTGCCCATCGTATATGAAATCATTCGGCATCATGGATTACTAAATTTTAATAATGTTTCTAGAATTTTAAGCATAAAAATAATAGCATTATTCGTATTTTTCTCAGAACAAAACAATTTAGCCAAAATCTATATTAATTACGTTCAAATAATATGTTAGCACACATGAAGTAGAACACGTTGCATTAATAAGCAAAGTAGTTCTTACTTCGTTAGGGCAATGTGGTCCCATGTTTTTCTTTTTTTGTAATGCGTTAAAAAAATTGTACTTTATACAGCTTATGACATTCCACATGTAATAAAGAATTTTCATATAAAATTTCAAAATAATCGGTCGAGTAGTTTTCAAGGATTTTGCGAACAAACAAACAAATGCTGTCTCTTTATAATATAATCAGACTTGTAGTGAATGTTTTAATTTTTAATTTTTTTAACAAAACCAGTTTTCTACAAGCTAATTTGTGACTGTTTTTTATGGTTATATCTTACATTGGAGCTTTTATCATAAAATTAAAAAATTCTGAATTTGTTATGTAGTACATCTTAAGGTATTCGAATAAGTATTTATCTGCTTATGGTTACGTCAAGCTTAGTCTGTTAAGATAAAATAATATTACACATTTCAGCAGACAGTCCTGTCTGTGACTCGCAGAATTGTACCATGCAAATGCACTGACTACGTGTGCAATGCGTCTGCTGAGAAATATCAGTATGTAGTGGTTTTCAGCTTGACCTATGTAAGTTGTAGCACAACAAGAGTTAAGAGGATCCTTCATTTTATATTGGAATATTCAGTTTTATCTTTTACTAATATGCAAGATAAATTACTATATAATAAATGTATTAATCAATTACATGAAAAAAAATTAGTGTTCAAAATTAAAACTTTGATATACATAATAAATGTGTTTTGTGATAATTTTGTATTCATTCCATTTTAATAACTGATATTACTAGATGAACATTAATATTTACATGGATTAAATAAAGAAAACAGATTAATTTAAATAGATGTTCATGTTGAAACGCCTAAAATCATTGACAATGTAATAATGATTACTATTGGTCCCATCTTCTCTTGAGATACTAGTTTTTCACTAAAAACACTTGATCATATATTAGTATGTTACACTTGCCTACAGTAGCACTTTTTTTTTTTTTTTTTTTTTTTAACTTGGGAGCGGGTTTGAATTGCCCGAAGCACTGCTACCTTAAGGTATATTGTACTTACCTCCCTGATCTAGTCAAATAACCCCTTCCCTCTTACCAGGTTTAGGAGTTTCCTGACTAGAGTTTTACCTTCAGCATCCACCAAAGCCGTTCCATCACCAAAGAGGTTGAAGCGCCTCTCAGCAAGTACTCCACATCTGTAAATAATGTGTGTGGCAGTCTCCTGTTCCTGCCCGCACAATCTGCACACTGGTTCATCCTTGTAGATACCCATTTTATGCAAATGTTTCCTTAGTCCACAGTGTCCCGTGAGTAGTCCTGTGGCTATCCTTAATTCCTGCCTAGACAGATAGATGAGACTCTTCTGCAGCCCCAAGGAAGGTCTCCTAAGGGTTAGCTTACTGTGCCTCATCCCTTCGGCCCTGATCCAGTGCTCACAGTGTCTTTCAGCCATCCACCTTCGCACTGTCATCCTGACCATGGATTTGGAAATACCCACCGCAGGTTCCGGTCCAATCAGGGGAGTCGAGGACCCCTCCTTGGCCAGCGCATCTGCGGCTTCATTTCCAAGTATTCCCCTATGCCCTGGCACCCAACCAATCTTGACTTGATTGTGCCTTGCCAGAGCTTGTAGGTGAATTAGGCACTCCCTGACTATGGCCGAGGTTACCACGTGTCCGTTTAGTGCCTTAATTGCTGCCTGACTGTCGGAGAAAATAGCAATCCGGGCCCCATGTATTTCCCTTCTCGCTATCTCTCCCAGACAGGCATTTATAGCATATACTTCGGCCTGAAAGACAGAGGTATGCCTCCCCAAGGAAAAAACTAGTTCTACCCTTGGGTTTTTACAATACACCCCCGCTCCAGTGCCGAAGTCCATCTTGGAGCCATCTGTGTACCAGATCTGAGCTCCCGATGTTAATGTCCCTGACCATTCCATCACAGTTTGGTGGACCTGGTCAGGTGCAAACATTCGAGTAATGTGGTCGCTGCCCATTTCCAAGACGGGTTCTTTGACCACGCACTCGATACTCATATGTCCCGAGACATCTGGGAGGTTAGCCCAGTTGCTCGAGTTGCGCAATCTCCATGCCGCTAGCCTCGCCTCTCCCCTAAGGACAAGCTCAAGGGGAGGGAGGTTAAGCATTACTTCCATTGCTGCACCTGGTGTAGTTGACATCGCTCCCAGTGTGCACAGACAGGCCAATCTCTGGATAGAGCTCAGTTTAGCTCTTGTCTGTGCCTGGTTGGCCTTTGTCCACCACACCAGAGCTCCATAGGTAATCATAGGTCTTATCACCCTCAGATACATCCAGTGCATCATTGATGGCTTCAGTCCCCATTTCTTACCCACCATTCTTCTCACAGTCATCAGTGCCCTTTTGGCCCTGTTAACTGTCCTCTCAAGATGTGGATTCCAGGTGAGTTTCCTGTCCAGAGTAACTCCCAGGTACTTCACCTCCCCCACAAACTCAAGGTATTCACCAAACAAGCGGGGCATCCTGGTCGTCAGATCTTTTCGCTGTCTGGTGAAGTTAATGAGAGCAGTCTTTTTTGGATTTACCCTAAGGTTCTCCTTTTTACACCACTCTTCAATCAGTCGTAGAGGATTTCTGATTACCTCAAGGACTGTATCAGGGAATCTGCCCAGGATCAGGACAACTATGTCGTCCGCATATCCTAGACAGAAGTACCCCTGTTCATTCAGGAGTTCAATAAGGTTGTCAACCACTAGGCACCACAACAGAGGAGAGAGAACCCCCCCCCCCCTGTGCACAGCCCAGACTTGTCTCCGCCCTTCTGACCTCCCCTGCCACCTCTACAGAAATGCTTCTGTTTGTTAACATGGAACTTATCCAACCACACGTGGTCGCATCCACTCCATGACGTCTTGCACCACTTACCATCGTCTCCACTGAGGGGTTATTGAAAGCCCCTTCAATGTCGAGGAAGGCACCTATGGCACAACCTTTCTTAGCGATCATTTGCTCAATCCTACCAACCACTTGATGGAGAGCTCCCTCGCAAGATTTCCCCGGTTGGTAAGCATACTGGTTCCAATGCAGTGGTTTGATAGCCAAAGCACCCCCCCTAATATGCCTATCAACCAGTTTTTCAAGTCCCTTGAGAACAAAGGACATGAGTGTGATAGGTCTGTATCCTTTCCCTTCCGATTGGTTACCGGTGGGCTTAGGTATAAAGACCACCTTACTAGATTTCCAGGCTGCCGGCACATGCCCTAGAGCAATGCTTAGCCTGTATAATTTAGTAAGTACCAGCACCAGCATATCCATTCCCTGCTGCAGCAGCACAGGATAGATCCCATCTGGACCTGGAGATTTGTAGGGTTTAAAAGTGCCAATAGCCCATCTTACCCTTTGTGGAGTTACTATCCTCCTTGCCACTTCCCAGTCCTCCCTCTTACCACGTCTTGTGGAGAGTTTGGTAACCGGTTCAGTGTCTGCTCCCCCAAGTTTCCTCAGGGTACTGGAAGGGAAATGTGTCCTGATTAATTCTTCCACAGTTTCCCCTGCCGTTTTTGTTATATTTCCCAGTGGAGTTCTTAGCATCCCCACCGGGTTCACTGGGTCCTTAGAGAGCACTTTATACAGTCGTGCCCCTTCCCGAGTTTTGTCAATCTCATGACAAAACTCCTTCCAGGACTTCCTGCGCGCTTCTCTAATTGCCCTGTTGTATTCGGTTAGTGTTTTCCTATACAGGTCCCACTCCCCATTCTTTTTTGCTCTATTAAAGAGTCTCCTGGTGGTCTTCCGAAGTTTGGCTAGCTTCTTGTTCCACCATGACGGATCCCCTACTTTCCTCCCCTCACTGAGAGGGCAGTTATCGGTAAAGGATTCTATTATAGCCTCGCCAACCAATGTGGCAGAGTCTTCTAGCTCTCTCCTCCCACCATACTCCAATCCAGCCTCCTCAATCCGAACACCCAGGTCCCTCCTGTAGGAGTCCCAGTCTGCTCTTCTTGGATCCCTGGTTGGACGAAGCATGGCTGGATTTAGAGAGATATCATACCTAATATGTCTGTGATCAGAAGAAGATGGTTCATCCGACACATGCCAATTTAGTACATACCTAGCCATCTGGTTCGATGCCACCGTAATGTCCAGGACCTCCTGTCTGGCCCTAGTGACAAACGTCGGCTCTTCCCCCTGATTTAGGACTAGTAGATTCTTAGAGCTAAGATAAGCTAAAAGTTCCTCACCTCTAGTGTTTGTACCTGTACTACCCCACGAAGTGTGATGGGAGTTAGCATCCATACCCACCAGCAGCTCCTCATCCACAGCCTCGCAGTGCTCGACCAGGCTCCTCAGCTCTTGTGTTGGCAGAGCCCCCGCGCAGTCAAAGGGGAGATATGCCGTGGCCAGGTTCAGCCTCTTCATCCCCCCCTCCGCCCGCAGCTCCACCGTCACTGCTAACAAATCCCTGCAACAGAAGTTCGTTAGTACAAAAGCACACAACCCCCTCCTAACCAGGATACACGTCCTGGGAACACCGGAGTCCTTATCATACAACAACTTACCTCCAGATGTCGCCAGCCCGCATATTTTTCCTCCAGAAATCCATGGTTCCTGGATGAGCACCAAGTCCACCTCTCCCCTGTCCAGCATCCTACACACGACAGCACTCGCCGCCCTGCTATGCTGTAGGTTCACTTGGAGGATCTTGATCATTGTTCTGCTTAATTTGCAGTCGCCTGGGTCCGCAGAGCAGCCCCAGGACTAGACATTGAGCTCAACTCTACAGCCACTTCACCGGTTTCTGCAGTCGGCAGCTTGACAGCCGCCCCCGCACCCCCAGTGATGGTTGCCGTTGACACATCTGCTACAGACTCACGGTTTGCCGTCTCATTGGCTCCCACTGTCTGTGCAGTCTCGAAATTAATTCTTATACTTACTTGGTCCATTAAAGTCCCACGAGTATGGGGGAAATAACGGTCGACCAGAGCAGAGCCCCCACTGCCCTGGCAAGACAACATACAATGAGGTTTTGTCTGGTTCCTCAAGGGGATCGTTTGGGACTGCATTTTATACCCTGCAGCCATTCATCCTTCGGCACGATGCCTTCCACCTTGGATTGGGTATTCAGTCACTGACCTTGAAGCACACCCCAAGTTCAGGACATTATTAACTGCTCAGATGAACAGCCTGCTTTACTCTCTTTTTTACAACTGTGTCGTTTGGGCAGTTTCCCGCCCCTACTTCACTGTCGCATTGCCCTTGGTTCACCCGGGAGGTGAGAGTAGCATTGTGAGGACTTAATTCCCAACTACCCGAGTCTCCCCGGTCAGAGCACTCGGTTATTTCTACCAAGCCCAACCGGTTGACTGACGAGGAGGGATAATTCCTCACCTTTGAACCATAGCCTTGGTCCAGGCCTGCATATTCAGAAACCTTCCGGAATCCTTATTCACAGGTAACCTACATTTCTGTAGGCCGTCCCACTATCCGCCACCTGTGGACCCGCCCGGTTGCTCAGGCCAGCTTGCCGGGATACAGTAGCACTTACTTTTATCATTGAG